>JAJPUD010006809.1:0-38269 GCA_023553655.1 Myrmecobius fasciatus
TTTTTTTTCATTAATTCCCTTGAAATTCTTGACCTTTTGTTCTTCCAAATGAACTTTGCTATTATTTTTTTCTATATCTATAAAATAATTTCTTGGGAGTTTGATTGGTATGGCACTAAATAAGTAGATTAGTTTGGGTAGTATTGTCATTTTTATAATATTCGCTCGGCCTACCCATGAGCACTTAATGTTTTTCCAATTGATTAGGTCTGATCTTATTTGTGTGGAAAGGGTTTTGTATTTTAGTTCATATAGTTTCTGACTTTTCCTTGGCAGATAGATTCCCAAATATTTTGTACTATAATCCATTATTTGGAATGGAATTTCTTTTTGTATCTCTTGCTGCTGAACTTTGTTGGTAATATATAAAAATGCTGATGATTCATGTGGATTAATTTTGAATCCTGCCACTTTGCTAAAGTTGTGAATTGTTTCTAGTAATTTTTTAGTTGAGTCTCTAGAGTTCTCTAAGTATACCATCATGTCATCTGCAAAGAGTGATAATTTGGTTTCTTCATTACCTGCTCTAATTTCTTTTATCTCTTTTTCTTCTCTTATTGCCAAAGCTAACATTTCCAATACAATATTAAATAGTAATGGTGACAGTGGGCAGCCTGATCTTATTGGGAATGGTTCTAGTTTGTCTCCATTACATATGATGCTTGCTGATGCTTTTAAGTAGATGCTACTAATCATTTTAAGGAAAAGCCCATTTATTCCTGTACTCTCTAGTGGTTTTAATAGGAAAGGGTGTTGGATTTTATCAGATGCTTTTTCTGCATCTATTGAGATAATCATATGGTTTTTGTTAGTTTGGTTATTAATATAATTAATTATGCTGATAGTTTTCCTAATATTGGACCAGTACTGCATTCCTGATATAAATCCTACTTGGTCATAGTGTACTATCCTGGAGATGACTTTCTGTAATCTCATTGCTAATGTCTTATTTAAAATTTTTGCATCAATATTCATTAGGGAAATTGGTTTATAGTTTTCTTTCTCTGTTTTCACACTACCTAGTTTAGCTATCAGCACCATATCAGTCTCATAGAAAGAAAATGGTAGTATACCTTCTGTCTCTATTTTCTCAAATAGTTTGTATAGTATTGGAATTAATTGTTCTTTGAATGTTTGGTAGAATTCACATGTAAATCCATCTGGCCCTGGAGACTTTTTCTTAGGGAGTTGGTTAATAGATTGTTCTATTTCTTTTTCTAATATGGGGCTATTTAAATAATTTATTTCATCTTTTGTTAATCTGGGCAATCTATATTTTTGTAGATATTCCTCCATTTCATTTAGATTATCAAACTTACTGGCATAAAGTTGGGCAAAGTAGCTCCTAATTACTGCTCTAATTTCCTCTTCATTGGAGGAAAGTTCTCCTTTATCATTTTTGAGACTAACAATTTGATTTTCCTCTTTCCTTTTTCTTATCAAATTAACTAAAGGCTTATCTATTTTGTTCGTTTTTTCATAAAACCAACTCTTACTTTTATTTATTAATTCAATAGTTTTCTTATTTTCAATTTTATTAATTTCCCCTTTTATTTTTAGAATTTCCAATTTGGTATTTAACAGGGTTTTTAATTTGTTTTTTTTCTAGTTTTTTTTTAATAATAAGCCCAATTTGTTGATGTTTTCTTTCTCTATTTTATGCAAGTAAGCATCTAGAGATATAAAATTGCCCCTTATAACCGCTTTGGCCATATCCCACAAATCTTGGTATGTTGTCTCCTTATTGTCATTCTCCTGGATGAAATTATTGATTGTGTCTATGATTTGCTCTTTCACCCATTAATTCTTCAGGATTAGATTATTTAATTTCCAATTAACTTTTGATCTATTTTCTCCTGGCCTTATATTGCATGTGATTTTTATTACATCATGATCTGAAAAGGATGCATTTACTATTTCTGCCTTTCTGCATTTGATTTGAGGTTTTTATGCCCTCATACATGGTCAATTTTTGTATAAGTTCCATGGACCGCTGAGAAAAAAGTAAACTCCCTACTGTCTCCATTCAATTTTCTCCATAGATCTATCATATCTAACTTTTCTAGCAATTGGTTTACCTCCCTAGTTTATTTCTTATTTATTTCGTGGTTTGATTTCTAATTCTGAGAGAGCAAGGTTGAGATCCCCCACTAGTATTGTTTGGCTGTCTATTTCTTCTTGCATCTCTCTTAATTTCTCCCCTAGGAATTTGTGTGCTATTGCACTTGGTGCATATATATTTAGTATTGATATTGCTACATTATCTATGGTACCCTTTAATAAAATATAATTTCCTTCCTTACCTCTTCTGATTAGATCTATCTTGGCTTTTACTTGATCTGAGATAAGGATTGCTACCCCTGCTTTTTTTTTGTTCACCTGAAGCATGATAGGTTTTACTCCAGCCTTTTACCTTCATTCTGTATGTGTCACTATGTTTTAGATGTGTTTCTTGTAGACAACATATTGTGGGATTCTGGTTTTTAATCCAGTTTGATACCTGCTTCCGCTTTATGGGAGAGTTCATCCCATTCACATTCACAGTTAGAATAACTAATTCTTTATTTCCTGCCATCTTATTTACCCAAGTTATGTTTTTCCCTTTTCTTTCCTCTTTCTCCCTTCCCCCATCCTGAGTATTTTGCTTTTGATGATCCCCTGCCCCAAACAATCCTCCATCCTTTAGATCCCCTCCCCCTTTTTTTACTCCTTTCCCCTGATTCTTCTATTTTCCCTTCTATTAATTTATTCCTTTCTTTTCCTCCTTTCCCTCCCACTTCCCTCTAGCAACAGACAAGTTTCTCTGTGAAATCAAGTGTCTGATATACACTTTTAGAGCCCAACCTGATGAGAGTAAGATTTACACAATGCTCATCTCCCTCCCTTCTTTCTCTCTATTATATTAGGTTTTCTTTGCCTCTTCATGAGATATTATCTTGTTTTTACCTCCTTTTTTTAAAATCTTATTTTACCACCTTTTCCCTCTTTTCCCCAGTATGATAGCTTTTCCCCCTCTAATTATCTTTTTCATATTATCAATGTAATATCTAGTTAATTATACCCCCAAACTCTAAGTATCTCCATAGTAGAAATAAAGTTCTCAAGAGTCCTTTCCTTTTTACCTTTTTATGCTTCTCTTGAGTTCTGTGTTTGAAGGTCGAATTTTTTGTTCAGATCTGGTCTTCAGTAGAAATAGGTGAAATTCACCTATATCATTAAATGACCATCTTCTTCCTTGCAGGATAATGCTCATTCTAGCTGGATAGGTTATTCTTGACTGTAATCCAAGTTCCTTTGCCTTTCAGAATATCTGGTTCCAGGCCCTTCCATCCTTCAATGTGGAGGCTGACAAATTGTGTGTGATTCTAATTATTGATCCTTGGTATTTGAATTGTTTCTTTCTAGCTGCTAGCCAAATCTTTTCCTTGGTGCGATAGTCCTGACATTTAGCCACGATATTCCTTGGGGTCTTAATTTGGGGCTCTCTTTCAGGAGGTGATCAGTGAATTCTTTCAATGGTGATTTTGCCTTCTGATTCTACAACCTCAGGGCAGTTTTCTTTCAGGATTTCTTGGAAGATAGTATTTAGATTCTTTTTTTCATCATGGCTTTCAGGAAGTTCAATAAGCTTAGATTGTCTCTCCTAGATCTATTTTCCAAGTCAGTTGTTTTTCCTAGGAGATATTTCATATTTTCTTCTATTTTTTTCATTTTTTTGGTTTTTGTTTGACTGATTCTTGAAGTCTTATTGAGTCATTCACTTGCATTTGTTCAATTCTTATTTTTAAAGTGTTGTTTTCTTTAATTACTTTTTAGCTCCTTTTGTAAATGGCCAATTGAATTTTTTTGTTCATTGCACTCTTTTTCCACTTCACTAATTTTATTTTTCAATAAATTGGTGTCTTTTCCATATCTCTTTTGCAGGGTATTATATCCTTCTTGCAAGAAATTGTATCCTTCTTGCACTGATTTCAGTTTATTTTCCCATTTATCCTCCAGCTCTCTTTTGAGATTCTTTATGCAATCTTCCAGAAAGGCCTTTTGAAAAGGGGACCAGTTATGGTCCTTGCTGACTTCCTCTGGAGTTTTGTCTAAATGAACCTCAAGATCTGGTCTGTCCCCTTCTTTCTCTCGATAGGAGCTGTCTATGGTGAGAGCTCTCTTTTGTTTCTTCATTTTTTTTAAGACAGTGTGGAGGTCTGTTTAAGGCTAGAAAAGCGGAGGCTGTGGTAGTTTGCCCTGGGGCAATTTGACGAATTAACTTAGGGTGCTGGGTGGGTGGGGGCTAGGACTAAGTCTGAATTACTCCTTAAACAAGGCAAGTCTGTCAGAACACCTGGCCCCAATCCGGGCAGAGTGTCCCAAGTGCCTCAGATAAATTCCAGGTGTTTGAATTTTGGAGTTTGGAGTTTCTGCCACCCTGAGCTGAGTCCCACCCTCCCTTCCTGGTTGCACCAAGTAAACTGTTTATCCCTCTCCCCGAGTTAAACAGATCTGATATGAAGTTTTTCAGAGATATCTGCAAGCAGTGTCCTAATGTTTCTGGAGTCATTGACTTGAAGATCAATTCAGAGGCTTATTTTATTGTTGATTTGAGAAAAGATTAGAGGAGGACGCAGAGAGTCATGTTTTCACACAGCCATCTTGGCTCTGCCCCCCACGTACAGTTCTTTTAAACATATTTTCACATTTGTCATGCTGCATAAGAAAAATCATATCAAAAGGAGAAAAAACATGAGAGGGAAAAAAAACAAATAAAAAAGGTGAAAATATTTGATCCACATTTAATCTCCATGGTTATCCTCTTTCTGTATGGAGATAGCTCTTTCCATCACAAGTCTATTGTAATTACCTTGAACCACCTCATTGTTGAAAAGGGCCAAGTTCATTAAAAATGCTTTTGATAGATTTATTCCAGTGTTAATAATGACAACATTCATGTAAATATATGATGATTAACATCAAAAGGAAGTCAATCAATTGTATCATTTATATAGTTGTTAATGGTAGATTTCTCTCTTACTTTTTTGAGGAAATAAAAAAGCAAAATTCACGTTGCAGTTTGGAATTTTTCCAAAGCCTAAAAGAGGATTTTTTTTTTCAAAAAATCATTTAACTTGTCCTAAATGGTTTTATAAATGTGCGTGTGTTTGTGCAGATCTTTAAATGAGTACAAGAATGCACATGGGTACAGATAGCCCATACTTATCCAAACCTTTTAATCATGCCATATGTTGTGTCTACAAATGACAAGAATTTGATACAGTGCCCAATATCTTTAATATCTATGTATAATGAAGAAATCTGAGAATAGGAATGGCAGTTTGATGATGCTATTTCTGAATCTTTTTGGAAGACATTAAGCCTTTAAGTGTGGTGTGCAATGACCCAGATTAATTATAACAATTAAACCCATTTTCTATTTTTCAAACTCTAGAAAGAAACTGAACTTTCAAATCCTATTCTCATAGGAAGATTGCCAGGTGTGTTTTTGTATCTGAATATTTTTATCAATACAGGATTGGGTTGCAGTTAATGTAAGTAAAAGAAACCATAAAACTAAGAATGCTAAAAGATCCTAAAAGAAAAGCTTTTTTCTTATTGAGAAAATATGCCCACTTACTCTTCCATCCTTTTAATAGTGCAATAAGATCATTTGACTATGCCTTGTCATTTGAGGAGTCACAATTTGTTCAAGACTATGTATATTGAACAAAAGTGATATGCACAGGAAATATAACTAGAAAAGAATTGTTTATTATAAAAAGCCTAATATCCTACAATATGCCCAACAGACATTTCAAAGTCAGAATATTAGCCTACTGGGTTTATTTTTCTTATATTAAGTATGAGAAACACTGATGAGATACTGTTAATTTTGTTAAACAAAAATTTCCCTTCTTATTTTTCCTTCTCTTATATTTCTTATTCTTATATTTCCCTTCTCAGATTTTTTTCTTGTAGATCTGATTTTTCTTGCACAGCAAGATAACTGTAAAAATATGTATACACATATTCAATTTGTCAAATATTTTAACAAAATTAACATGTAGTAGACTTCTTGCCATTTAGGGGAGGGGTCGGGGCTAGGGGGTGGAAATTTGTAAGGGTCAAAAAATTGCAAAGGTCAATGTTGAAAAGTTACCCATACAATGTTTTTCAAATAAAAAGCTTTAATAAAATGAAAAAAAAATAAAATCTTTGATAATAAAATAAAATTATTAAACAAGACTGAAACTGCTAAGCATCAACCCAGTAGTGATGGGAAATGATTGGAAGAAAGCACTGTCAATTCTGACATAAATTACCAAATTATTATTTATGACCTCAAATCAAAGTATCTTACTATCTCCCAAAGTTTAGGTTTGTTGAAAAAATCATTTGTTTACATCAAGTCAATTACTGCAGACAATGTTGGTCTTTCAATATTGGTCCTTATATTTTGATACCATATGCTGGCAATTAATAAAGTACTTTAAGGAAGATTGCACTATCTCGATAATTTTCATCATTCTCTTAGTAAAGGTGACATATTCTGATTAGAGTATTTACAGTAATCTGTTCAAATGTGTCTTTGAGTCACTCATGTTTGAATTACTGATAGTAATATTGATGATCTGAGATTCCATAGAGCAAAAGAATTAATGTGTTGTCACAAAGTATTATGTAGGTATACTTGGTATTAATACTGGGATGTCAAGATTGTGAAGATATTTTTTGGCTATATATTAGCTATATCTTTAGAGAAATGACATGGCACAATAGAAGTGACATAGCTAGTCTCTCAATAAAGAAGAACTGGAATTAAATCCTGTGTCTATGTGACTATGGGCCAGTCAGGTAGCCTCTCACTGCTTCTCAAACTATAAATTAGAGTTGATTTGCTGATCTACATCAGTGGAGTTTTCAAATGATAGGTGCCTAAAGATATGGATACCACTCACTGCTAATCTCATCTTTTAGGTCTTCTTGAGTGACAGTGATATAATGAGCCTTCACTCATTGTTTGGAATTGGTGAATAACCATGTCATTCTTATGCTTGATAGATGGAAAGTAGTTTTGCAAGGTCATAGGAACTGAGGATGTAGGACAAAATTGGACTTTTTTCTAATCCTTTCCTTTCATTTTACAAATGAGGAAACAAAGTCCTAGAGAGGTTCAGAGTTCTAGACCTGGACTAAGAACAATTGTCAGTTCCTAGTTATGTGACTCATAATCTTTCTCTATTTTTTCAACTGTAAAATGAATGTAATGATAACACCCATTTCCCAGAATAATTGTGAGTATAAAATGAGAACTGAAAAATGCTTAGCATAATGCCTTGCTGCACATAAGTATCTTAACAACTCATTGTTTCCTTCCTTCCTTGCCCAAGATCATAGAAATATAAACTAGCAAATATAGGCTTTAATCATAGTTACTCTGATGCCAACTCATTGCTTTTTCTAGCACCCTTGCTAACTGAAAGTAAATTTTTTGGTTCACCAAGAAAGAAAAAAAATTGTTCAATTTTCCATTCCCATGAAACCCTATTCATTTTCTATATGTTACCATCACTTCCAACATGTGCATTGTAATCTTTCATAGTGATCAGTCTGCCATTTCTGTCATATGTTAAGCACCTTGAGAAGAGGGATTATTTCATTCTTTATTTTTTTATCTTCAATCACAACATAATTCCTTGAACAAAAGACATTTAATTTTTTTTTCTCTAGGGGCAGGATGTTCACACTTGTCTCCTTTTACTTTTCATAGTATTTCAAGGAAAAAGGCTTCTCATTTCCAAAAACGTTCTTAGCCTTCCTTTTCTAGAACATTCCTCTTTCGGTCATCTCATTTACTCCCAATATCTCAAAAAAAACCCCACTTTCTACCACTTCATTAGAACCTTTACAAATTTCTTCTATCTTGACAAACAAAATAAACATTTCTAGTGGCCACACAAACCTGTCTATTTATTTAGTAGATTCATAGACTCTCATAATCTTTTCATAGGTCATAGGAATCATAGGTAGAGCTTGAAGAGAACTTAGTGGCTCTTTACTCTAACCCCCTTCTTTTTTCACATCAGAAAGTTGAGACCAAGAAAAGATTTGAGATCACATAGAAATAAATGTAGAACCAGTATTCAAACCCAGCACTCTCATCTCCAAAATCAGTGGTCTTTTTTTTTCACCTAACTATAATGCCATCCAGTCTGCTTCTTATTCAAAAGAGTCTCCTCAAGATCATCGCCAATTAAATTAAATTACACAACTTCTGCTTTAAAAGTTCTCATTCAATCATTTCAATTTTGAGTAATTACATACCCCTATTTGGAGATTTCTTGACAAAGATACTGGAGTGGCTTGCCATTTTCTTATCCAGCTCATTCTACAGAAGAGGAAATGGCAACAAATAGGGTTAAGTGACTTGCCTAGAGTCATACAGCTAGTATTTGGAGCCACATTTCTTTTTTTTTTTTAATTAAAGCTTTTTATTTTCAAAACATATGCATGGGTAATTCTTCAACATTAACCCTTACAAAGCTTTCTGTTACAAATTTTTCCCCCGTAGTCCCCACCCCTCCCCTAGATGGCAGGAAGTCCACTACATGTTAATTATGTTAAAATACTTGGCAAATAGAATATATGTATATATATTTCCACACTTATCTTGTTGTGCAAGAAAAATCATGTCTACAAGAAAAAAAATCAGAGAAAGGAAACACAATGCAAGCAAACCTCAATAGAGAGCATGAAAATGTTAAGTTGTGGTCCACATTTCACATCCCTCTCTCTAGGTGTATATGACTCTCTTCACTGAACAATTGGACCTGGTTTGAAACATTTCATTGTTGAAGAGAGCCATGTCCATCAGAATTGATCATCATGTAATATTGTTGTTGCCGTGTATAATGATCTCCTGGTTCTGCTCATTTCACTCAGCATCAGTTCATGCAAGTCTTTCCAGGCCTCTCTGAAAACATCCTGCTGGTCTTTTCTTATAGAACAATAAAATTCCATGACATTCATATACCATAATTTGTTCAGCCACTCTCCAATTGATGGGCATCCCTTCAGTTTCCAGTTTCTAGCCTCTACAAAAAGGGCTGCCACAAACATTCTTGCACATGTGTGTCCCTTTCCTTTCTTTAAGATCTCTTTGGGATATAAGCCCAATAGAAACACTGCTGGGTCAAAGGGTATGCACAGTTTAATAACTTTTTGAGCATAGCTCCAAATTGCTCTCCAGAATGGCTGGATCTGTTCACAATTCCACCAACAATGTATCAGTGTCCCAGTTTTCCCACATCCCCTCCAACATTCGTCATTATCTTTTTTCTGGCATTTTAGCCAATCTGACAGGTGTGTAGTGGTACCTCAGAGTTGTCTTAATTTGCATTTCTCTGATCAATAGTGATTTGGAGCACCTTTTCATATGACTAGAAATAGTTTTAATTTCATCATCTGAAAATTGTCTATTCATATCCTTTGACCATTTATCTATTGGAGAGTGGCTTGAATCATTATAACTATGAGACAATTCTCTATATATTTTAGAAATGAGGCCTTTATCAGAACCCTTAAATGTAAAGATGATTTCCCAATTTATTGCTTCCTTCCTAATCTTGTCTGCATTAGTTTTGTTTGTACAAAAACTTTTTAACTTAATATAGTCAAAATTATCTATCTGATGTTCAATTAAGTGTTCCAGTTCTTCTTTGGACACACATTTATTACATCTCCACAGGCCTGAGAGGTAAACTATACCATGTTCCTCTAATTTGCTTATAATATCACTCTTTATATCTAAATCATGAACCCATTTAGATCTTATATTGGTATGTGGTGTTGTGTGGGTCAAGCCCTAATTTCTTCCACACTAGTTTCCAATTTTCCCAGCATTTTTTGTCGAATAGTGAGTACTTATCCCAAAAGCTGGGGTCTTTGGGTTTATCAAATACTAAATTGCTATAGTTACTGCCTAGTTTGTCCTGTGATCTTATCCTATGTGGGGCCAGATTTCAACTCAAGTCTTTTCAACTGCAGGCCCAGGACTCTCTCTCTGTTGTACTTTTTATGAAAATCTCTAGAAGTGGTGAATTTACTAACTCCCCAAACTGGTTCATTCCACTTTGAAATAGTTTTAATTATTAGGAAGTTTATACTTTTATCAAACAAATATCTGCCACAAATGATTTGATACAATATTGTCATTATAGTTCTTACTTCTCTGTGGAGCCTGGCTGGCAAATGCCTCTTCCCTGGAACATCCCTTCAAATACTTGTAGAATTTACTATACTTCCAAATCCCTTATTCTATAAATTAATCACTCCCAATTCCTTCAAGTGATATTTTTCTTTTCTTCCATCAATATCCTGGCCATCTTCCTCTACGTGTACTCTAGTTCGTAATTGTCCTTTCTAAAATGTGCATAGAAATAACGATGACATCTGTGACTTCATTTAGTCTTTCCTTATTGCTACTTCACCTCAATGTTGGACTGAAAGTTTCTATTAAATATCTGTCAAACACATAGCCCATGGGCTATACAAAGCCTACAATAAACCTGAGTGCAGCCCCAACCACATTAAAATGTAATTGGGAAATATTTAAAAAACTAAATAAAAGTTCAATGAAACATAAATAGTTAATATATGGCTTTCTAAGTCAATGTCCATCTGTAGGAATCCTTCTCTATGGTTCAGTGGCCCTCATTTTTATTTCAGTGTGACACCATTGCTCTGTGGATAAAATATCTTATTTCTCCCTTCATTGATTTTTGTTCAAATACTCTTCACCATTCTTCCCCCTCTGGTTCCTATATTTCTTCACTTAAAAAAAAACTAATAACCAGATAGGAGAAGAAACTTTCCCAAAGGGAATATTGTAGATGGAGAGATGGGGGTTGAATCCATTCATTTTTATAATCCTGCCCTGGGTTTTAAACTATTCTTACTGAAAAGTGAGTAAGCACAAACTTAGCTATTTCACTATTTCTAGTCAACCTCAGAACACATTTCACAATCCATCCTGGGCATTTCATCATTCATTATGTTGTACTCTCCTACACAAATATACCCTCTCTACCTTCCTACCTATTGTTCTGAGATTGGTAACCATCAATATCATTGTTATTAGAAAAGGTATGACAAACAGCTATCCTATGACTTTTTTAATCCTTGTTACTATCCAGATAAAAATTCCCTTTTGTGGCTACCATTGCTTTACATTCAGTTCCTTGAGCCCAGGAATGATCTGGCTTTTCAATTTGAATTTTCAGTACAGTGTTTTATATATAGTAGCATCTAATATTTTTTAAATTTTTAATTACAAATTTGACAAATAATAATAAATACAAATAATTTCAAATTCAGAGAAGGGGGAAGAAGAGGGAAAGAATGTAGAAAAATCATGAATACATATTACTTAAAGATTATTGGTTTTTAATTTTTTTATTATTCATTCAATAAATATTTATTAAGGATCTACTACAAAGAAGGTAACACGCTAGGAGCTAGAGCTTGTAAAGTAAAAGGGAATGAGTTCCTGTCCTCAAAGACCTTATATGTATGCAAATATGATGTAAAATTATTTGGAGAAAAAAAGAGTATTAACAATAAGGAATGGAAAGGGAAGGAATCGGGAAAGGTTTCATGGAAAACTTGATACCTGGGTAGAGCCAGAAAGGAAGATTATGATTTTGAGAGTTAAGGATGAGGACAAAGTACCTTGCTGGCATGGAAAATTGTCTCTGCAAAGGCACAAAGCTGGGAGCTGGAATGTCAAGTGTAGAGGAATGCCAGCAGTCTAACGAGCCATAATATAGTTTTTGGAGGGGAACTAAATGAAACTACTGAAAATGTCAGGTGGAGCTGGATTGTAGAAGTTCTTAAATACCTAGCTTATTCTCAAAGCATGAAAGCTTTTTGAGTAGAGATGTGAATGTGCCCTGGTAAGATCTGTTAGGAAAATTATTTGACAGCTATTTAGAAGGAGGAGACTGAAAGCACGGGATCCAATTAGGGACTTTAACAATAGTCCAGGGAAGAAATCATATCTGCCTGAAATAGAAGGTAGTGATTTGAGAGGAGAGAAGAAAATAACAATGATGTTGCTGATGACTTGATCATGATGATCACTGATATTTTACTGCTTAGATAGCATAGGACTAGAGTCCAGGAAAGAAATTGTGGCTGGGTACATAGATTTGAGATTTATCTACATTCTATATGAAAGGATATTTAAATCCATAAAAGTTAATGAGATAAATAAGGGGAAGAGTGTAGACAGAGAAGTTAGGATGAGGATAAAAAATTGAAGGTGAACAAATGATAATGAACCAGGAATAGAGAATGAGAATAATTTGTGAGAAATATTAAATCTACAGAATGCCCAAGAAAAATGAAGGCTTGAGAAATGGCTATTGTGTGGATTTAACAATTGAGAGAGTGGTTTCAGTAGTGATGCCAGATTGAAGGGATTAAAAAATTAATGGCTGTTGAGAAAATGCAAATCAGAGTTAATGGCTAGCAACTGCTAATATTTATATAGTGCTTTAAGATTATAAATGTGTTTCATAAATACATCTCATTTTATCTTCACAATAAGCCTGAATATGGATGCTATTATTATCCCCATTTTATAGATAAGGAAATTGGAAGAATAAGGGCCTTGCCCAGGGTCACACAACTAGTAAGTAAATTTCTGAAATTATATTCAAAATCATGTTTTACTCTCTCCAGGTCTTGTACTCTTCCCACTGTACCATCTTTACCAGAATACAAAAAAACTCATTTCTTGGATTCCGGATTCTATGGCACTTCTACCCACATTTCCAGTCTATTTCTGAGGAAGGAGAAAGTTATTTCCCTGGTCAAATTAACTAGTCTTTTTGTGCTTTTGCTTTCATCCTCTTTCATCTACTTTACTACCTTCAACTATCAAGTAATATATTTAATTAATCTTCCTTTTGGTTTCTTAGCCTATAAATATGTTCATATCACCCTAGAGCTCTCCACCTTTTCAATGATGAAATCCTAGAGTCATCTCCTTGGGAAGTTAATGTGGCACACTGGTGCCAACTTGACAAGGATATTGTATAGACATTCTTGTTTGGGGATAGGTTGGACCAGAAAGGACTCCAACATCCTTTCTGGATTTCTAAATTAAATATTATTAAAATATTGTCCAGTAGCCAAGATGGGTTATCTTTGGCTTAGAAAAGCTTTCCACCATAATGTTTCTTCTCTTTACTGCATTAGCATATTGAGATTTAATAATAAATGGTGGGGTTTGAAACTGAGTACAAAATATTGAGTACCAATAATGAATGGAAATAGGAAATGGTTTTTAATATCAAGGGAAATTATGGTATTAAACAGAACAAATATTAGCAGTCAAAAAGACTTTCCAAAAGTTCAAATCTGATCATGCTACTCCTTCACTCAATAAAACCAGGTGGTTACTAGGTACTTCTAGGATAAAATATTAATTTCTATTTTGCCATTTAAAGTGTTTAGCACCCTTATCCCTATTTATTCTCCTTCATGCACATTGCAGTATGGCTAAGTTAGTTTTCTTGTTATTCCTCATACATGATACTACATTTCCTACTTAGGTGTATTTCATAGGCAGTGAATCCTTTGATTCTTTAAAGTTTTACATAATACACAAGTTTTTTAAGCCTTTCTTTATCTTTCCTTCCTCTAGCCCAACTGCTTAGTGCCTTCCTCTCAAAATCACTGTGTCTATATATTTTTATGTAGCTAAATAACACCTGTGCTCTCATTTTTTCTAGACTGTACACTCTTATAAGGATAATAGATTTTTTCTCTTTGTATTCCTAGCAATTAGCATAGTACCTAGCTCACAGTAAAAGTTTAATATATGTTTATTGATTGGCTAATTAGTAGACATCAGAATCTTATGAAGGATTCTGTTAGGGAAAATTATAATTTTCACTCCAATATCACGGAATTTGATTCAGCTCCAATTCTTGACATTTTAACTAGAGTTACTTTGCCCTTTTACTTCATCAAATAAATATATCCTGGTTGTGTTTAGAAGTCAAAAGCAGTAATAGTTAGCCTATGGATTTGCCTTAGTTGACAAGACTTGGATCATTCATTCATTTCCAGAATTCAGAGCACTATTACTGTCAGCATTATGGATTTAAATGATTGCAGTCTGACATAGAGGAATAGAAATGACCACATTGAGAAGGAAAGAAATAAACTGCAGTTTTCTTCAACGGATACCACTTAACATTGTTAAGCACATTAAAATCACATTTACTAAATAGCAGAACCTAATGAACACTGAAAATGCAAATGTGGAATATTACTGGCTAAGATGCCTATGTGTAGAGATTTCTCATTGTTCAAAATTGTTGTGCAGATTAAGGAAAGGAACATCTGTTCAAAAGGCAAATGAAATTTGGCAGTTTGCTGAAGGTAGTTTTTCTTATGGATCTTTATTTTAAATGTTTTCTTAAAGTTGCATTTCTTAAATTATTTGAATCTGAATATGCTTCTACCTGACTCATATATCCAAAAGGCTTAGTGATGGAGACTGGGTGAGGAAAATCTCTCTACCAATGCAAGCTAATACTTTCTCTGTAGTTTACAACCTTGGAGACTTGCTTAAAGCAATAATAGGTTTAATGATTTAGTCCCACAGTCAAGATGTGTCAAAGGAAGTACTTGAATCCAGATCTTGCTGGTTTCAAGAGTAGCTCTGTATTATTCCATGCTGCTACTCATTTATAAAAGTAGCAAGTGTCACTCTGAAGATAAGAATTTGGAGGACCTTTCTGTTTCCATTTTGCTTCTGAACAAGGGCTAATCTGAACACTTCCCAAACCTTCTTTTCCTACTTCCTTCTTGAATGGAATTTAGATGTCAATCATTTTTCCAATGAATGCCTTTTCTTCTCTTCTCTGTAGAGATATAATCAGTCCCATCCTTTTCTCAGTTAATTCATTGCCCAGGGGCAATATAATGGTCTTCAGGTCCATGCTTCCTTCTCATTTATAGAAATTATATAAGATGAAAATTTATTAATTTGTTAACAATGGCTTGGGTTTCCATTGTTAATAGACTGAAAAATAATATTTCAAACAAAGAGCTGGTTCTATAATCTTATGTAAATTTATTTTTTTATTTTAAATTCCCATCAATTATGTAATTGTCCAAATTATAGGACTATATCTAAGAAGCCTGACCAAATTGGAAGTCTCATGGTCAATTTGATTCTATTTCACTCTTGTCACAGTTGTTATGGTAATTAATTGGATGAACTGTGAAGTAATTGAATTTGACCATTAAAATGCCCAAAATTTGACCATGGCATGGAGCATGTGACCATTCATTACAGATACTTAGAACAGAGATTTCAAAAGAACATCAAGAAATCAAAACTCCTTCCTAAGTATGAATGTCTGAAGGCTTTTCAGATTTCCTTGTTTAAAGCAAGTTTATTTAGTTATGTCAAACAAACCACTTATCTTTAATTTGCCTCATTTTGTCTTTTGGAAATTCTCTCTCATTAGTATATTAGGCATATTAATTTTTTGAGTGCTATCTATTACTTTCCAACCTCAAACTGACCTATCTTCAAATGTTACTGAAGAATTTTGTCCGGTAACTTATCACATATTAACTTTACTACTCTTACCTGTGTATATGCCATACTCTCCATCCTAGTAAATTATAAAGTTCTAGAAGGGAACATTTTCTCTCTTTCTATTGCTAACACCTGTTAGGTAATAGACTAGATCTGCTTTCAAAGCATTGGTTTAACTCAAAATGGAGAATCTTGTTTGGCACTTTCATGATGGTTTTTAAAGATATGGTAACTGATGAAAATAATATAAATATAAACTGGAGTGTCTCCTAAAGGTTTTTTTCTTCTAGTTCTAGAGTTATGGTAGCAAGAGTGATGGGGGAAAAAGAGAAGAGGGTGCTAAAAATGGTTGTTTTTATAGTTTACAATTTAGTCATCAGTACCCCAAACTAAAATGTTTGTTCCATGATCTACAATATAAACTGTAGTATAGGTAAATCAGCCAGCATTAATTGAAGACATTATATGCTTGACATTATACTAAATGCAGGAAATACAAAGAAATGCAAATCTACTCTCTATCCTACTTAAGAGGGAGTAAGGCGTATTCCAGCATGGAGGATCAAAGACAAGGCCTGGTCAATCAATAGTACAATCTGATTGGCCTAAGTATCCTCCATGAAACAAAAGTTATAGGAGAAACCAATCAGTGATGGGAAAGAGCTCAAGGGGAAGAGAATACTTCTAACTGGAGTAGTTCAGAGGTAAACTGAACTTTCCGGGTTAAGACAGTCAAAAGATTATGTAAAATATGCACACCCTGGAGAAGAATAATGACACGAAAATTACAGAAACTGAATTTTTACATTCTTATTATAAATTAAGCCAAAAGTTAAAAATAAATTTAAGTCAAATGGATGGAAAATTCATAGGTTTTCTTTGGAGAGTCAAATAAAGGATTTCCCTGGAGGACATCAAAGATGGCAGAATAGGAGAAAACAGTACAGCACACTTTTTCCAATATTTACTCCAACAAAGATATAAAAAAATTCACCATACCAGATGATAACCAGGAAACTCAAGGAAAAATCAAAATAAGTAATTTTTTTCCAGCCCAGGTTAGCAATAGGTAGAGATTCGCAGACACTAAGGAAAGGTTCAAACTAGGAGGGCACAAAAATGAAGCCTAGGTCTAAGCACTAGAGCAAGAAGAGGTAATGTATCCAGATTTGAATTCATATCCTCTTAATTTCAGGATCAGCATTCTATCCACTTTGCTACCTTTGCATAAGTAAATAAAATTAACTATTAAGTTAAACAATCAGAAAGGATATATAGAGTTATGGAGGAAAGATTTGGAATGTGTATTAACAGATTTGCACAAGAGGCACAAAACTTTTCCTAAGTAAAGCCTATTTATTAGAATGTTGAAATTTTTGAATAGATGCCCTTCAATTGAAGAATGGCTGAATAAATTATGGTATATGAATATTCTGGAATATTATTGTTCTGTAAGAAATGACCAGCAAGACGATTTCAGAGAGGCCTGGAGAGACTTGCATGAACTGATGCTCAGTGAAGTGAGCAGAACCAGGAGATCATTATACATGGCAACAACAGTACTATATGATGATCAATTCTGATGGACATGGCTCTCTTCAACAATGCAATGTTTCAAACCACCTCCAATTGTTCACTGAAGAAAGCCATATACACCCAGAGAGAGGGATGTGAAATGTGGACCACAACATAACATGCTCATACTTCTTGATTGATGTTTGCTTACATTGTGTTTCCTTTATCTAATACATCTTTTGTGTAGATAAGATTTTTCTTGCACAACAATGATAAGTTTGGAAATATGTATACATATATTCAATTTGCCAATATTTTAACATAATTAACATGTAGTGGATATCCTGCCATCTAGAGAAGGGGTGGGAAGTTGGGGGGGAAAATTTGTAACAGAAAGCTATGTAAGGGTTAATGTTGAAGAATTACCCACACATATGTTATGCAAATAAAATAAAAAAAATAAAAATTTTTTAAAAAAGAATCTTGAAATTTTGAACCAAATAAATCTTAATGACTCAAAAAGACAAGATAGACTAAAATAAAGCCATAAGACTAAAAAATTAGAAGAAAATATCAGATATTACAAATCAAAAACAATAGACCTGGAAAACAGATTAAGGAGGGAGAATTTAACTAATGTACTACTGAGAAGTTATGAATAAAATAAGAACCTGAACACAATATTTCAAGAAATCACAAAATTTGAGAGTTTTAATAGAACTTAGTGACTATCTAACTCATGTTCCACCAAAACCCACTTTTTTTTCCAGAAGAATTGCTGTAGAATCATGTATCTATTATATTGTATTTGTAAAACTGATTTTTGTAGTCAAATATAAGACATGACATTTATTCCTATTCTTCCTAATCTTGTCACCTGAAAATTTTATGACCATAATTTGTCAGACAAAACATTTAAATAGGATAATAGTATTTTAAATGCCTGGCACAAATTTTGAGAGTACTGTAAAGGACATTCCCTACTACATTGACATTGAAGCACCCTGATCATGAAATCATACATTTGGAGTTAGACGTTCAAAGTCTTTATTTTATAGGAAATAAAACTGAAATCCAAGTAACATGTCCAAATTTACATATATCAGAGGTAGAAGAACCTAGGCCTTCTGACGCCAAAGCCAACATGCTTGCCACTATTCTCTTAACTCCAGCCATTCAAACCATTCTAAATCCTTTTCATTTTTAATGTCTAATCTATTTTTGTCTAATGTCCAATCTAATTTTTTATTGTATAATCTATATTTGTCTACAATAATAGTCTGAAGTACTTAGTAAAATTCTTAACGAAATTTGGATAAACAATTTTCACTACCAAATATGAAAAAATTAGCCTAATATGACCTATTTTTATTATCTTTTTAATTTTTTTTACTTTTATTAAAGCTTTTTATTTACAGAACATATGAGTAATTTTTCTACATTGACCTTTGCAAAATTTTCTGTTCCAAATTTTCCCTCCTTCCCCCCACCCCCTCCCCTAGATGGCAAATAGTCTAATACATATTAAATATGTTAAAATATATGATAAATCCAATATGTGTACACATATCTATACAGTTATCTTGCTGCACAAGAAAAATCAGATCTAGAAAGAGAAAAAAAAAACAACCTAAGAAGGAAAACAAAATGCAAGTAAACATTCACAGAAGGCATTAAAATGTTATGTTGTGGTCCACACTCAGTTCCCATAGGCCTCTCTCTGGGTGTAAATGACTTTCTTCATCACTGAACAATAGGAACTGGTTTGAATCACTTCATTGTTGAAGAGAACCATGTCCATCAGAATTGATGATCATATAATCTTGTTGCTGTGTATAATGATCTCCTGGTTCTTCTCATTTCATTTAGTATCAGTTCATGTAGGTCTCTCCAGGCCTCTCTGAAATTGTCCTGCTGGTCATTTCTTACAGAACAATAATATTCCATAACATTCGTATACCATAATTTATTCAGCCACTCTCCAATTGATGGGCATCCATTCAGTTTCCAGTTTCTTGCCACTACAAAAAGGGCTGCCACAAACATTTTTGTACATGTGGGTCCCTTTCCCTCCTTTAAGACCTCTTTGGATGACCTATTCTTGAGGATGCATGCTAAGTGTTTGTGATCACCACTTCTTTTCCCATAATCTCTTAAATGCCATTGCCATTATCTTGGCAATATATTAAGGATATAATTCATTTTAGATGACTTTAATTCATTAAGTAGGTATTTTCTTTCTATAGCTTTAATTTGGTCCTCAATTTCCTATTTGTGATTTGTAGTCTGGCATTTCAAAAAAAAAAAGTCATTTTCCTTGGCAAAGATAAAAATCATGCATCTCTATCTTCTGTCAGTTATCATTACTTCTACCCTGAGCAAAAACCCTGTAGTTGTCTGAGCCTTCTTTGTTCTACCCAAATATCTGAAAACAATATGCCCTTTTTTTGTTCTTATCCAGTCTATAGCTAGCTAAGTAAACATTAATTAAATGACTACTATGTGCCGGCAACATCTTCTTATTTAGCCTTTGCTACCTGGTCTTTCTGCCATTTTCTGTTCAGTTCATACAGAAGGTTGATGAGTTCCCTGTCAATGGGATTTTTCTTCTTTGTATATTAGAATTTCATCTTTGAATTTCATACCATCTTCCATACCTCCTGGTCAAACTTCCCTTTAAGTTCAGTAAGAAGCTTAAATTATTTTTTAAGTTTCAAAAATAAAGCTTTCCTTTTCTTCTCTATATACTCTCCTATTCCCTGGTATATTCAGACAAGGGTCAAATCTCCCCTTATATTTCTTTTTTAATTGAAAACTCTCTATGAAAGCATTTCTTATTGGTTGAAGGAACATAAGGAATATATTATTTGAGGAATGCAAAAAGCATTAGTTGAGTAAACATTTACCCTAACAAATAACTCATCCATCTTTTTCCAGAGATTTAGTGGCCCCTTCTGCCATGGAAATTTCTTCTTGCTTGCAGGGAATTGCAGCCCTCAGTTATTGTATGTTCACACATAATCACTTTGGTGTTAGGTTATACCATTGTATAGAGAATGACTAGTCACAGTAATCATTTGGATAGTTTGGTGGATCACAAGTATTGTAATTTTTTCCTATTTTCCTGTCTTCCCATAGTAGAAACCTGTCTTCTGCTATGGTTAACACTCCTCCAAAGAACTTCAAATAGAACCATCCACAATTTTAATAAAATTGTTCAGTAGATTAAAGCATGATGCTAACAGGTATAAGAATGTTTATTGGTCCTGTATGTGCCAACTAACTTTGCTTTGATCCATGGCTATAATTCATATCTCCAAATCTAGTAAGGTGCCTGCAAATATGTGCCATTTATCACAATGGAAATTGTGTGCAAAAATGATATCAGTGAAAATCTATCCCTATTCCTGGGAAATAGTCTATATGAGAGTGAGACAATAGCATCTTGACAACAATGGCGTATTTATGCATTGTAAATGTCATCCATAATTTTTCTTGTTACCATTATAATTGTTTTTATTATGCAAATACTAGGCTTGAGCCCTTAGTTACAAACATAATATAAGCAATTATTACTTTATTGCATTATCTGATTTGTTTATCAGTATTATCTAGAAATTTTAAAGGTTCTTAACTTGCAACTTTGATAGTACTTAGCTAAAATGCCATTAATTAAATCAGGTTTATGTTTAAAGGATTTTAAAAGATTCAACCATTAGGTAGTGTGCTCATGTGTTAAAGAACTGTTAAAGTCTAGGTGGGGTTTTTTTGGTTTTTTTTTTTGTTAAAAGAAATTACTAAATATTTTCTTCACTTATTTTTATCTCATTTTGGCAGTCAATGAAAATGTGTGAAGAAAATATCTTTTCCCTTTTTTTTCCTTTATAAAAATGAACTAAGGCAATTGATTTTTGTAAAAAGTTGTTATAATGTGGGAATACTAATTCCTGAAATGTTGTGATTTCAATAATAGCATTTGGTCTACTTTTAAATTTGAGCAAAGATATTTAAATGCTATTGAGTTCCAAAAAACAATAGGTAAGTTTGTTTAACAATCAAGTAATTTTCATCTGGACAGTCTTTTATTTGGTCAGGACAAATAAGACTTAATTGAAATGATGCTATCAGTATATAAAAGTATCAATTTCAAAAAATGGGATGGATGGATTGAGTTATCACATTATAGGCTGGCGAACTTGACTTTAATTTCTTTTCAAAATCCAGAATATATTATTAGAAATATAAATAAATAAATAAATGAAATTAAAGAGGTGGTCACTAAGACTGTTGCTAGCTTCATCAAGTATAAATGATGCCAGATTAACCTTAAATTACTTTATTGACTTGGCTACTAGACTGAGAGATAATGATCATTATAACTAATGATTCATATATCATAATGCTCCAGGCAACTTGCTAAGCAACTTAAAATTATCTCATTTGATCCTCAAAATAAACCTGAGAGGCAGATACTATTATTATCCCCATTTTACTGATGAAAAAATTCAGGAAAACAGAGAACAAGTGACTTGCCCAGGGTAACATAGTAAATGACTAAGGACAGAAGTGAACTCAGTTCTTCCTGAGTCTAGGTCCAGTGCTCTAACCACTGGGCACATAGCTGTCCCTGATCATAAGAAAGCCATAGATATAGCTAGATTTCAAGAAAATGTTCTTCTTGTGGCTGATATATGCTACTAGAATTAAGCAGATTTGTGATCATTTAAATGATGATAGCCAAAGTTTTCATTAATGGACCAATGTCAATGAGGGAGAGTTGTAGTGAAATATCCCAAGTACTTGTTCTTGGCCTTAAGCTATTCAATATTACTTGAATAAAAATATAGATTTTAAGTTAATTAAATTTTTATATGGAAAAATGATAAGATGGTTAGCCATCATGTTAAGTGTTCTGTTTCTAAAACAACCTTGAAAGGTTAGGCAAGGAATCTAATCAGATAATATTTAATTAAGATAAGTGTAAAGTGTTTCACTTAGGTTCAAAAAATCAATTGCACAGGGATAGGTCTAGAGGGGAAATAGTTAAATGAAAAAAATTTCACTATGATTCAATAGTGGGATCTTGTATTGAACAAAGCTAAGGCAATCTTGGGCTGCATTAAAGGAAGCTTAATTAAACTATATCCTATTTAAGAAAAGAAGTAGTCCTGCTATATTCTTTATAAAAACATATCTGGAAAACATGTACAATGTATTAAAAGCTAGAGCAACTGATGAGGATGACTGAAATGGTAACAAGAGGGAAATAAAGTCTTTTGAGAATGGGTTGAAAGAAATATAGATGTTTTATCTATAAGAGAAAAGACTCAGAGATGGATATTTAGAGGGATAATAGAGAGATTATTTTTTCCTCTTCAGAGGGCAAAAATAAAGAATGGGTGGGAGTTATACAGATGTAAAATTAGACTCTATATAACTGTTGAGATAATAAAATAAGAAAAAATTTCCTAGTAATTAGAGCCATTCAGAATTGCAATGGTCTGCCCTAATAGATAGAAAGTTCTCCTTCGATGGAGGTCTTCAACTAGTGACTGGCTAACTACTCAGGTATATTGTAGAGAGGATTTTTGTGAAGTTACAAGATGGACAAGATAACATTAGATACATTTTTAACTCAGATTTAGTAATTCTGTGTTTGTGAGCTATTTCAATCCGATTTCTAAAAAGCAATAATAATAATAATTTTCTTGGTTTCTTTTTGTGAAATGTTAGAGTAAAAACCAGTGATTAAATATTTCTTTGCCCTACATGATCCGCTTTGAAAATCTACAAGATTGTAATCAGGAAAAAATGAAGCTACATTACCAGTTTTTGATGCCAAAATACAATTGCTGTGTTTTAATCCAAAGTGGCAATATTTTCTGTTATAAAATCTCTCCAACTGTTTGCATCGAAAGCCACAAAAATAATACATAATCAGAACTGAAGCATATAGCCATAGGCCAAGAATGGACCCCCTGCATTTCATAATGATTTGGCAGTTTTTTGAGAACACTTTAAACTGACCAGGCTTTTCTTAATGTAATAAATATCAAGAGCTTCCAAGAATGAATAAATGTTCACTTGTCTTCCTACCCTGTTGAAACTACCACAAAGATAATTGTCCTCATACTCAGTGGACCATAGCTATGCTACCAGGTCAGCATGTGACTCCTATGAGTTTGCATTTTATGTATATTCTAAATGTATTTTTCCCTCTACTCTAGATTGAACTCTGTAAGTCTTGAATCAGCTGTGCCATATCCCACTGATGGAGACCTCGCAGAAGCAGTAGAACTTTGTCAATGCCCTCCAGGATATAGTGGCTCCTCTTGTGAGGTAGGTGTCTAAGGAAAGTTAAAACATCTTATCTCAAATATATTCTGACTAGCTTACAATCTCATTGTTTACTAAAAAACTGTTGAGTTGCCCCATGATATATACAAATAGAGAAATTCAAATGCTTTTTGAAAATATAATATTTGATATTTATTTTCCCAGAACAATGACTTTCAAGTTTAAATTGAAAATGTTATTGGGATAATGATTCTTTTTGCTATCACATTGGAATCCATCTGAAAACACGTGTCATTTCTTTAAGAATTTTATGAGCCTATTAAATCATCTCTATACTGTTAAACAATGTGCATGCAACCTAGGAATAAAAGACCCCAGAGTTACAGAGGCCATTTCCCATCATTTTCATCCTAATCATTAAAGGACCTTATCCCTGAAATCCTTTACCTTCCCTGCTTTTCCCCAATCCATTCTACATCCTGCTTTCTCTGCTTCAACCCCAAATAAATGTCAATGCATTTCCTAAAGTACAAACTGATTAGAGGCTCAGAAAACATTAGATTGAGGAGGAATATCTTACTTCAGCAATTTTTTACAGCTTTTCTCATTTATATGGCGATGAGATTCTGAAGCATGGGAGTTGTTTATTAGAGCACCTGAATATTTTAGATTATACTGAGATTGATGTGTTATTTTGTAGCATGCACACTCCCTCCTCAAAGCCCCAGTAACCTTTAAATGTAATATTTTTATTTGTTTTTATGGGTTCCTCCCTTTTATGCATTTATTTTTAGAATAGTACTGTTGAAAGGCTGCTGAGTATCCTTATACCCTCAGCATGTATTAAGAAACATGAAATCTACATCACTCTCACATATGCATATGTCCTGAAGTATAGTAAGTAGGGTGTGGCTCAGGATAATTAAGAGTTAAATCTTTCAAAGCCCTTAGACTTCATGGAACCACTTGTTAATGCCAAGGTGTTTCACTTCAGAACACTGCAAACAAAATGCCACTTACACAGGCTTTGTAGGCATTTACTTGTTAGCTCTTTTGTTCTTTAAAATACTATATGTTTCTATATGCTAGATAGTCCTACAATTATACTTACAGCAAATGTTTTATTATAAGTGGAAAACCACAGGGAATTTGTGGAGACACCCTGAGTATTCCATTAATATAACCACAAATATAATTGAACTCATACTAGTAGACCATAGTTAGACTACCAAGTCAATATGTGAATCCTATGAGTTTGTATTTTATAAGTATTCTAATATAGATACAGATAGATATATAGATGTAAATAGATATATAGATACAGTTCAATTCAGCCTATCTGAATTTGCCTTTACACTAGAGGGCATATTTTTGAAAACTATGTGATATGAGAGTATAATGGATTTAGAATCAAAGAGCTTGTGGGTCAATCAAACAAAAATCAACAAATGTTCTGATTTGTATTGGTCCTGATTGGATCAGAATGAATGGAAATAGCAATTGTTTCTATGGGAGACACACACACACACACACACACACACACACACACACACACATTTTCTTTTTGAGTATGTAAAAGAGACGATTCTCTGTCTCATTTCTTACTTAGTTTTAATCACTGATGGGCATTGCCTCAGTCAAACTGTGACCTGCTAAAACTTAAAAAGGCCGAGGTCTCCCAGTATATCTAGGGCCATCTCCAGTCATCCTGATCTATATCTGGCCACTGGACCCAGATATCTCTGGAAGGGAAAAGTAAGACAGGGGACATTGCAGAGCCCTCCCTCCCTTAAATCCAATTCACTTGCACATCATGGCATCACCTCCCTAATATCATGGTCCTCTTTGCAAATGTAAGACAAACAACAATAACAACTTAGCCTTTGTTTTGTTTTACAAACTAGCTTAATGAATTTGTTCAAACCATCTAAGAACATCTGAGACTGGGATTCTTCGTACTGCTTGTAAACATGGCCAGTTTTTTTTTTTTTTTTTTCCCATAGAGAATATCACATTTCTAAAGAACATTCAAAGTTGTTATATCATTCCCATGGACATGATAATACTTAGCAACATCTCTCAGGGAAAAAAATGAATTTAGGAGAGGCAAGTGGCCTGTACAGGAAATATGAGAAAAGATACACAATCAATCTCTGTTATTATAAAACTTATGTAGAATAGGAATTCTTTCTGTCAAAGCACTTCCATACATACTGGCCATTTGAAGTATTTAAATTGTTTATGGTCTAAGAAAAATGTTAAAAATATATATTGTCCATAATACCCTCTGGGAATATGTAATATGTATGTGTAATCAAAAAGTCTATTGCCAGGTACATCCCTTATAATTATGGAAAAACACATGGTATTTATTTTCTAAATTGAAGCTAAAAGATACATCTATTTCATGAAAATATGGCCAAGGATATTGCTGTCTCTATTTAAAATAAAGTGCTAAAGGGAAATGACATACACTGTTATTATTCAGTCATTTTTTGATGTGTTTGACTCTTTGTGTGACCTCATTTGGGATTTTCTAAGCAAAGATATTGGTGTGCTTTGCCATTTCCTTCTCCAGCTAGTTTTATAGATGATGAAATCAAAGCAAACAGAGTTAAATGATTTACTCAGAATCACCCAACTACTCAGTATTTGAGGCCAGATTTGAACTCAGGAAAATGAGTCTTTCCAATTCCAGACTCAGTTCTCTATCCTGTGTCATCTAGCTACTGCTTACTTTGTGTTACCTGAAAACTGGTAATGATATTGGAGAAAAGAAAAGAAAAAATAGATTCCTTTTTATGGCTAAGTGAAGGGAGAAAACCAGGATAAAATATTTTCTATGGATATATTCATTGTATCAATGGTTGCTCAATTTAAATGTGTGTATATTCTATCTGAATTTGAGGGAAGAGGTTAAAAGTAGACATAAAGACAAAAGGCATCAATAATTTTTTTTAAATAATAAAAAGTCTGAGAACCTCAGAAGGCTTAGAGAAAGAAGGAAGACATAAGCACACACAACATTCTGTATGCACAGGAAAAAAGTTTCCTAGGTAACACAATATCACCATGGCTATATATACTGGGGTATAAAATGAAAAGCTCATTGTTTTTATTAAAACATTTATTAAGTGTATTCTTGTCATGTGAGGTGACAATACCATTAATAGGAGATCCTTTAGAGCTTCTGATATAAAATGGGTATTATGTATGAGAACAAATATATGAAAGGATAGGCAAGGAACACTATATGTGATTTTATTTTAACTAGATATATAGAATGAAGAAAATCATTCTGTGATATATGAACAACTATAGCAGTTTCGTGAATGAAGAGGAAAGATCCATCTTCAGAATACACTTGTAGAAGGAAGAAACACATAGTGAGACAAGCTTGATTTTTCTACACATAAACAAAGAGAATTCTAAGAGAAAGAATTCTAGGGGTTTCTGAAATGAAGAAAGTAAGAGGGGAAGGGAACATCTGAAAAAAAAAAGAAAACATTCAATCGGACATGGTCAATGTCATGATTGATTTGTTTTCCTTGAAATTACATGTAATGGAGGCAGGTAGATGGCACACTGGTTAGAGCACAATCCCTGGAATCAAGAGGCCCTGAGTTCAAGTCTATCCTTAGACATTTAAAACTTACTAGCTGTGTGATCCAAGGCAAGTCACTTAATCCCAATTGTCTTGCAACACACACACACAGACACACACATTTCTGTGCGCATATATATATATATATATAAGGCTTTTTAATTTTTTTCTTTTTTCATTTGAGGGGAGAGGTGGGAGATAGAGAAAAGGTAGATTTTTTTCTGATTAAAAAGTGTAATTTTAAAAAATCAATCTTTATGGAGAAAG
Source organism: Myrmecobius fasciatus (assembly GCA_023553655.1). Lineage (NCBI taxonomy): Eukaryota > Metazoa > Chordata > Mammalia > Dasyuromorphia > Myrmecobiidae > Myrmecobius > Myrmecobius fasciatus. The sequence goes on from JAJPUD010006809.1 coordinate 27,294, forward strand.
AAACAGAAAAAAGAATAATAATGCCAGCCTAAGAGACTGAGGTTAAGTGAGACTCTCTGAATAGTCTTTAGTTTGATTATTTTTCTACCTTGTTCTATCCATATTTTGTCTTCTGGTTCTTTTCTAGTCTGTAACTCTTGCCTTGAAACTGTCATATTTCCATTCCTCATTTCTCTGCTTTACTTTATCATTTCAGAAGAGAATTCATGCTAATGCTTCCTCTAATTTCACATCTGCCAATAAAACTAAGGTCAGTACAAAGCCTTAAAATCAGGAAAAATAACTCTCCAATCATGTTTCAATAACTTCTTCTACCTGACAAGTCTGTTTGCTGAACTGGGTTGAAAAAATTTTTGTGTATTTAATAAAAAACACTCTTTATAGCTATCAGATTGACAGAGATATTTTCTCTCTTGCAGTCTTGTTGGCCTGGGCATAGGCGAGTTAATGGTACAGTTTTCGGTGGCATCTGTGAGCCATGTCAATGTTTTGGTCATGCGGAAGCATGTGATGACATCACAGGAGAATGTGTGGTAAGTGTTCCTGCCTTTAGAGACTTTGATTGGCAGGGCTGAGATCTGCTCAATATATCCCTGCAATTGAATGACCACCTTTGGGACCTCAAATACTTGAGGAAAGAAGTGTTTTGACAGAAAAGATCTTTATATCGAACTGCTTTGCAAGTTAAGAATGCCCTTGTATCAGGATGCAGTTGGTTTGACAAATAAGCAAGAAGAGTTTATTCATATTAGTCTCAAGTTTTAAAACAGCATAAATAGAAACATAGATGACATGAGTGATGACAAGGATGTATACCCAAAGTCTGAATATAAGATTCATTCCATTCCTCAATTTTTCTGTGTACTACATATTTTGTTCAATTGTTAAGTCATCTCTTGAAGCCTGTGATGACAGGAAAACAATCATTGAAAGTGGTATTACTCAGTAGAATTTATATGAACCAGATTGATAAATATGCTTAATTAGGGGTCTTCTGTGTTGGTTTTTATTTTGTTGTTTTTTATTTAAAAAAATAAAGGGCTGAACTAAATACAAAGGAACACAATTTGTTTTGTTGGTTTTTTCCAAAAATCTAATGTATATTCACAATAGCTGCCTACTTATTCAACAATTAAGTCCATGCTATTATCCAGAAAAAAATTCTACCCAGGACAGAGCTCTTTCTATCCCACTAAGAAGCCTTTTGGTTTGGTGAATTACACTGAATAGACTGCTCTGATTAACTCAAGGGCATTTTAGTTTTATATTGTCTGACATGGCATGAAGCTTGAAACAACATTTCTCATTTCATTAGTCTTGCAGAAACACAATTTGAGCCAGTGCCAATTTAGCAGGATATCATACTCTCATTTCCCTGCAGAATTTCAGGCAGTCTCTGTATTGTCTGTATTTCTTAATGTGCTCTCTTTCCCTAGCTTTTCCCCTCTACTCTCTCACTTAAAGAAAAACTACTGGGAAAAGTTCAAAATGAAAATCCAGAGGTTTTACAATGTAATTTGGCATACAGGTTTATTGATGTTCTTCCTACATCTTCCCATACAAGATTATGTTTAATTGCATTGCAATATAAAACAAGATCCTCTTAATTTGTGGATCAGTAGGTTTTTCATGAATAAAAACTTTAAATCATTTTCACTTTAATTATACTATAAGTCTTTAAGAAGTACCTTAGGAAAAAATATTTTGAGATTTACCTTTAAATGTCTTATTTAAATGCAATAGGAACTACCCATCCCTAACCTACAAAGAATTAAAATAACTAAAATGTCTGTAGTACTTCATGGTTTACAGGACAAGCACCTTTATCACAATATCTTAATAAAAAAGTATAACCATAATTGTCTCCATTTTATAGACAAGCAGTCTGAGACTCAGAGAGGATCTTAGTAGAAACCTGAATCTGGAGTCAGAGAATCTGTATTTGGACCCTGCCTCAGAATCCTCATTTCTGAGTTCCTACCAAGCCCTAAAATAATGATCCTATTTTTTTATCTTTTGTCAAAAAAATTACTTAGCTTCAGAGTCATGATTTGAACCCAAATCTCCTGACTCCAAGGCCAGCAATATGCCCATCTCTCCATGCTGCCTTACTAAAATAAAATATATTACCAAATTCAGAATAATGACCCCAGGAAATTCTTTATAGAATTAGTTGGAAAGATATATTAATAATTAAAAGGCAAAGCTAGTTTAGCACTTTCAAGTGATAATCCATGGTCATAGTCTGCTTTAGATATAGTATTTCTGGTTGATTAAACTGAATAATTTAACATACACCATACACATATAGGTTTTTAATATACATATATATATATTAAAAATCTACTAGCATCAAGGCATTATACATGGGTATGCAAAGAGAAGAAAGAATCCCTGTCTTCAGGAAACTGATATTCTGCTGTATGGATGCAATAAGCTCACAAGCATACATACAAAATTGGATACAAAAATAATTCATGATGGAGAAAGCAATAACAACAGATGGAGCTTAGAAAAGGACTTGAAAGTACAGAATGTGGCACTTGAGCTGTACTTGAAAGGAATCTAGAGATTCCATGAGGTAGAGGTAAAGAAGGAATGCATTCTGGACATCGAAGAACACATGCATATGCAAGGAGGTGGAAGATGGACTATGAAAATATGGAAGATAATTTTGAGGTCAATTTCACTAGACTGGAGAGTTTTTGGCTAGAAAACTAACAAAATAAACTAAGAATAGAAAGATTAAGTAGAAGCCAAATTGTGAAAGGCTCTAAATTAAAAACTAGACAGTATATTTTCTATCCTACAGGCAAGAGGGATTCAATGTTTTTTTAGGAGAGGGATATGATTAGATTTTGAGGGAATATGAATTTAGCAGCAATGAAGAAGATGGATTATAGAAAAGAGACATGGTATGTGGAGGAAATTCAGGCATGAGGTAATGATGCCTTGAATTAAGATAGCAGTTGTGTGAATGGAAAGAAGGAGACTTCTGAAGAAAGATCTTATAGAGGTGGTTTGAGAGAGAAAGAAGAAAAGATAATATTTGTGAAGTTGTTCAAAGGAAAGGACCTTGATTCTGCAGTCAGAGAAACTGTGTTTAAATTCTGACTTTGGCCCTTGTTTCCTCAGTGACTGAATAATTCTTCATGACCCCATTTGTAATTTTCTTGGATCTCAGTTCTTAATGTCAAAAGGAAGAAGTTGACCAAATAATCTTTGAAATCCCTTCCCATCTTTGGATTTGTTATAGTTAAAATGGTATGCTTGCATGATTGTAAAGGTAGTTTTGTCTTCAACAGAAATAGAAAAATTCAAAGGAAGGATGAGTTAGGAGAGAAAAATAATGAGTTCTATTTTAAACATATTCAATTTGAGATGCTCATGGGATGTCTAAGAGATGTCCAACAGGCAGGTAATAAGGTATATTTAGATTTCAGGGAGATGATTAGGGCTTAATATGTAACTCAGGAATTGCAAGTTATACCACTTCTCATAGCTCTAATAATTAAACCTTTAGGTACAAATGGAATAACCAAGGGAAACTGTGTGAAGAAAAAAATAAGTCCCAATGCAATGCTTTTGGAGATGTGTACAGTTAGTGGGTGGGATAAGAATGATGATCTAGGAAAAGAGACTGATAAGAAATAACCAAAAAAGTATGAAAAGAACTGAGAGAATGGTATCATAGTAGTCAAGGGGAAAGAAATATTAGAAGAAAGGAATGATCAAAAGGAGCAAAACTACAGATAGGTCAAGTAGAACAAATATTGACAGAAAGCCATTGGAGTTCCTAGTTAAGAAATTATTTGGAGTTCATTGCCTAGAAAAATAAAGCGTTTATCAAGAAAACAGGGAAATAATTCTCTTGGTGGGACCTAGGCCAAAGATGAATAATTCTACCTACTTTTGACTACACCATAAAAGAGGGCAAACTCCAAGGAAATTCATGATTAAAGATAGAGATGGAAAGGTAGCATTCAAGAGAAAATCAAACATAATATACAGAGAAAGAAAACAAGGAGTGGTTCATCTAGAGCATTTTCTTACGACTTTTAAGTGTCCTTTAAGTGAAATGAAGATGGAGAAAATTCATTCCACCTAGCTAAATGCTGCTATTCAATTTGGATCAAAAATTTCTGGTGTGAACCACAAAAGGCCAATGTTTGAGTACTCAGAAAAAGAAATGTTTCACATCAAAGGTATTCTTGCTGTCAAGATTTACACAGCCTTTTGGATTCTGATTATTATTCATGGTGGCTTTTTCAATGATAGAGAGACATTTTACTGATGGGCTGTTTTTTCCCCCTTTTGAAATATGTTTGGAAATGAACTAAAAGATACTCATGACTTAAGATCAAAGCCCAGATCAGACCCATATAAAAAAAATCATTTTAACTACTATTGCAAAGTAACTCAGGATGCTTTCAGAGCCTCAAACTATCTACACAGGAAGATAATATCATTTCTCATTTTTCCATTGATATACATGTTGGACATTTTGATAGATCTACTGAGATCTGGAAATACCTTTTGCCTGAGGTTTGATTAGCAATTCATCCTTTTCTAGGATTGATGTTTATTTCAGTAGGAGCAGGACCCTACTTAATGCTGCAATCATAAAGGAAATTGAAATTTCTAGATTGTTTCAATATTATCTCCATCGCTTATAACATGATATTCAGAGGATCTGAGAAAGTAATGTATGCTATTTCCCTATTTACTTGATTTCATAATTAGGAGTGAAAAGGGTAGAAAATAAAGTGGGACTCTCAAATAGGCAAGTTTTCAATTGAGCTCTGAAAAGGGACTACTTATGAAAAGAAAAAGAGGCAACTAGGTGGCTCAACAGATAGAGCCCTGGAATCAGGAAGACCTGGATTAAGATTTGACCTCAGATACATATACTAGTTGTGTAGTCGTGGGCAAGCCACTTAGCCCTGTTGGCCTCCGTTCCTCATCTACAAAATGGGTGGGAAAAGGAAATGGCAAACCACTCCAATATCTTTGTTAAGAAAATATCCCAAATGGGGTCATGAAGTGTGGGGTGTGACTGAAAGAACTGAACAACAATAAAAGCAGAGAAAGGATGCTCTTAATTCCAAAGAGTGTTTTCAAAAGAGCCCATTAATACTTTATAACCTTTTTGATTTACTAGTTACGCTGAAGTGCAATTTGACGTCAGAGAGCCTAGATTGCAATAATTTAATTATTTAACCTTGAGGGCTTCATTTTCCTCAGCTATAAAATGAGGGAGCTGGACTAAATGGCCTCTATAATCTCTTTCATGAATAAATTCATTATCATGCCTCAGAAATGATGAAATGCAAATATTTGTGCCCTTTACTCCAGAAGGGGTTATTTCAATATAGGCTTATGTCTACATCTCTTTTAAAGAACACATACCTGTATAAGGACGCATCTAATTTTTATAATAAATTATTACTTTTGTAAGTAAATAAAATTGGAGTTGTAGCTTCAATATGCCTAATTCAAATTCTTCCTAGTCAAAGTATGGAACTTCCGATTGTTCTATTGAATAATACTTCCCTGATCCCACTCCCCTTATACATTACCCCTATTCCACTGCCCATCAACTAAATCTTTAACTCTCCCCATCACATTTAATCATCTTGAGTACTTCGATAGCATATTAACTAGTTTCTTTGCATCTAGTCTCTATCCTATACAATCCGTAATTAATTAATATAAAAAATTCTAAAAGCACAGGTCTAACAAGAAGCCCTTGACAATCTGTCACCTATTTTTTGATTATGTATCTCACACACATGCACATATACACAAATTAGCCTACTTGTCATTCTCCCTAGACAGCACTCCTCCAGCCTCTTCCTTTGCTTTTCTTTTTCTCTCTCTCCTTTCTTCCTTCTACCTTTCCCTCTCTTCCTTCCATATCTCCATTTTGGAGTATCCACTACACTTTGATATTAAGCTCAGGAATTTCCTAATAAAAAGCCTTTCCTGATTACCCAAATGTTAGTATTACTTACCCACCACACACTAAAACTACCTTGCACGTATTTTCCATTGAATTTTTTAAAATCTCATTCTTTATGTATGATTTTTCTTCTTCCAGAAGAATATAAGATCCTCGAGGCAGAATTTCTTTCATTTTTATTTCTATATCTCTAATGCTAAGTCCATAGTAGTCACTTAATAAATGTTAATTATTATCTGGATTTAGTTGTCTTAACTTGAACAAGCTGAACAAATAATTAAATGTAGACGCCAATAACATTGACATGGGTATAAAATCTCTCTAGTATCAATTTTAAAATATACTCGTATAGATTTAAAGATAAAATATTCTCTCTTAGAAGTTTATTGGACATAAAGGCTAATTTTGAACAGGGTATCATCTTGAGTACTTCTCAAGGTAGGTAGGTAAAAGAGGTAAAAAGGACAAAATATCATTTCTTACTAGGATATTAAAAGTATTCTAATAATGTTGTTCCTAAATAGCCATTGTTTCTTAGAAGTTTATTGGACATAAGGGCTAATTTTGACTATTTGAAAAGGAGGTAAAAAGGAAGAAATTTAAAAAGAAAAAGCTCAAATCTGGTCTTAGACACTTAACACTTCCTAGCTGTGTGACCCTGGGCAAGTCACTTAACCCCAATTGCCTCAGCAAAAAAAAAAAAAAAAAAGAAAGAAAAAAGAAAAAGAAAAAGCTTTTCCCACTCTTGCCCATTGCCATCATGCTATACCCAGTGAGCTATAACTCATAAAATCCCAAGCTAAGTGAGTCAAGGATGGTTTTTCAACTCTAGAAATGGTAGACAACATTTCTTTCTTTTAAACATCTAGACGGCCTCAATGTCAGAAATGTTTCTAGACCCATATAGTCCAATTAAATATTGAAGTTGTGTCAGCCTTAATCTAAGTACAATTTATTATGTGACCTTATAATTTAACTTTAAAGGCAACTTCATATAAGGCATTCAATTTTAAAAATAAATGTTTACTTTAGAATTCTGACCTCATCCTGAAGATTATGTGTTCTTAGAAACACACATTTTGATTTCTGCTAAGAACATACAAAATTCTTATTTCTTAATAGGATTTATTTATGTATTACTACAGAAAGCCATGAATTTTTGCCAAAATTGAACCATAACATAATGCTTTCATTTATTGTCAGAAAATTTACTGAACTGACATGTCCTGTCTGACTCTAATATTTCATCATTCTTTACAAGTTACAACCATCTTTTTATAAACATCTAAAATTTTCTGTTTCCTCAAGTAAATTTTTCTCTCTAAGCTCCAGAATGTTAAAGCATTACATAAATAAAGAATCATTAAATAACCATACTTAGAATAAGAAAAGATGATAATGCTTCCAGCACTTATCACAGTGCCTGAAATGTAATAAGGATTTACAATGCTTGTTGACTTTCAGATAGGTAATATAAAGTATTTTATATATAATTGGGGCTTCTATTGTCAATAAAAACACATTGCTGTTGTAATTTTTCAATCATTTCTATTTCTTCTTGAACGCATCTAGGCTTTTCTTGGCAAAAATACCATAGTGGTATTTCCTCTTCAGCACATTTTACAAATGAGGAAATCAAGGCAAACAAAGTTAAGGGACTTGCCCAGGGTCACATAGTGTCTGAGGCCAGGTGTGAAATCATGATGCTATATCTACTATACTACTTGGCTGCCTAAACATAAGTGAAATCATCATTGAAGTATGAAATTATAATCTAACTAAATGTCCATAAACTCTTTCTAACCAATTCATTGTCTTAATATAAATGACTGAAACTGAGTAAAATTAAATTTGTATAGTGGAAGAAAATAATGAATCAACAATCTTTTAAAGAAAAAAAACTGAATGACAAAATATCATTTCTAAGTAGGATATTAATTCTCATGTCTATTCTGTTTTATTGATATAGTAACTACTGAATACATAATACTTACATTTTTCTTTGGCAACGTTCATGTAGACTAGGTGATTTAATAGATCCATTTGGAGCTCTAGTTTGGATTTTTCTATACATTTTATAAACTCTAACATAATTTTCCCCTCAGGGATGCAAAGACCATACAGGTGGTCCATATTGCAATAGATGTCTTCCTGGTTTCTATGGTGATCCTACTAAAGGAACTATTGAGGACTGTCAGCCTTGTGCCTGTCCATTAAACATACCATCTAATAAGTAAGTTATAAGACATATCTATTTCCTTATTTTGGCACCCATTTACTAAACTGGTGTTATAGTAGGGATGTGTGTGTGTATGTGTGTGTATAAGGAGAAATAGAGCATTAATGTAAAAAAAATCTATTTGCTCTTTTCTATATGTATAAATGAATTGTGCCTTTTTATTTTTTAAATGTATTGCTTTAGTAATTATGAAATTAACATATAATTCTGAATTTAGTTTTATCTTAAATATTTAAAAGAAATATTCAATGGCCTTTAAGTAGTTATTAATTTTTTTTTCAAAATAGCACAAAATTTCTAAAGAAAATCAAATGTGTATTCTTTGCGGCATTTAAATTTTGGCACAGCTTTTAGTCTGAATTTACCTAAGCAAAAGGATTTTGGCCATAAAATACTCATTTCAGATTATTTCTGAACTGATAGTTTGTGAGCAACAACTTCCATGTTTACTTGTTTCACTCTCACTAATATATTTTCTGGTCTGGGGAAAAAACACATCAAATTTAACTTACTGTTTCCAGTTATAGACCTATTAATGTCATTAGTTGGTCATTTGTGAATATCATTTACTCAAATACCTTTACCTCCATTAAAAAGAATGTAATTATTAGAACTTCTCGAAGGGATTCCTAAGCATTTTTTTTTAAAACATAACATATGTTATATGTTAACTCCCTGTGGCAAGTTGGTAAAGCCTATGGAACCCTTCTCAGAATAATGTTTTTAAACATATAAAATAAAATGCTTAGGGGTACAAATTAAGGCAATTACATTGAAATACACTTATCAAAACATTAAAACAAGCAAACAAAAAAAAAACCCACAAGTTAAGGTTATAAGTTAAAGTTAAGTCTAAGAATAGTTAGCTGGTGATGTTCCTTATTTTCCCATTATTTCTCACCAGAGGATTTTGGATTTTAAAAAGAATTAAAAAAAAAAACTTATTCCTCCATATTACCCTCATACTTAGATGCTGCCAGATGATTTCTGATATCTCTTTATTTGGATAGCATGGCAAGCATGGTACTTTGAGCAGAGAAATGCTGAAAGTTATTTCATTTCTTTTTCTGAGCAGCACTCTTTCTTAATTTCATGTACCTTTGTTTATACTGGATTACTTTCAAAGAAATTCACCTAAGCAATGACAGAAAATTAAAATAAAGCTTTATGCATGCTTCTTAGCATTATAAATTATTGAATTTATTTCATATGTGATGGATTTTTTTAACCTAAAAGGTTCGTGATCTGTGGCTTATTTATTCAGTTAAATTCATCTGACATTTAGTATTTTGTGCAAGTGCTAAAACACTGAGGATACACAAAGAATAGAAAGATACTCTCCTCCTTAAATTTACATTCTGTTGTATCCTTCTCAGTGATTAACTGACACAAGACTTTTTATGCATGTATATAGTAGATGCATAATAATATGCCTTCAAAGAGGCTTGTGTTGCCAGGAGGCAAGTGATTACCACTTGTAGGAAAATGTCATGCTACCATTGTTCCCACCAGGATGGGAAAAAAAATAATACGTGATATCAATGCTGTAAACTTTATGAGGTGTTTTACATATGTCTCATTTACTCTCACAGCTACACTGTGAGATAACTTATAATATTAGGTAAATTAGATCTATTGATGATTTAATCAGCTCAACATTTATATAGAAATTCAAGTGATGTACTATGTACATGTATTATCTCATTTGAGCAACCTTGTAATAGGTGTTTTTATTTATTAGTCTCCTTTTAGAAATGAGGGAACAGAGACTAAGAGATATTAAGTTATTTGCCCAGGATCACTTAGCTAATAAGTGTTTGAGATATAATTCCAATTCAGGTTTTCCTGACTCCCAGGATTCTATCCACTCTATGATATTTGTTTGTTGAATTGAATTTCATCTTCCTCAATGAAATTAAACTAGGAATAAATAATAATTCTTTTTAAAAATATCAATAAATATCATAGCCCATTTCTTCATACATAAAAAGGGAGGACAGGAGTAATATTTTCTATCTACAATAAAAGAAGTTAAGTTTGTAAATTATCACTATCCAATACAATGGGTCTTAGTAACTAAATGATTACAACTGTAAGAAGCACTTTAATTAAAAATGCTTAGAAAAGTGCTATTGTGTAGATGTATTATTTGCATATGAGAATCTTCAAGTATGAAAAGTGTTTTAACAAAAAAATGGCAAAACTATACATTTGGGGCGGAGCCAAGATGGCGGAGTGAAAAGGTGACTTTCTGCCTCTCCTCCGATCTTCTCTCAAATCAACAATAAAATAAGCCTCCGAACTGATCTTCAAGTCAACGAACTCAGAAATATTTGGGCACAGCTCTCTAGATAACTTCATATCAGGTTAGTCGGACTCGGACAGAGAGATAAATAGACTACAACTGTGCAGGCCGGAAGTGAGGGTGGGACTTAGCTCAGCTCATCTTGGAAGAAATTCCAAACTCCAAACTCCAAATTCCAAACACCTGGAGTTTATCTGAGGCACTCGGAACACTCTGCCCTGATTGGGGGCAGGTGTTCTGGCAGACTTGCCTTGTTTAAGGAGTAATTCTGACTTAGTCCTAGCCCCCACCGGCCCAGCACCTTAAGTCAACTCGCCGAAGTGCCCCAGGGCAAAGCTTTTTGCAGCCGCCCCTTTTTTTTCCCCTACCTTAAAGAGATATCCACGCTGTCTAAAAAAAACAAAAATATGATGAAGAAGCAAAAGAGAGCTCTCACCATAGACAGCTTTTATCAAGGCAAAGAAACGACC
>JAJPUD010006809.1:50569-103259 GCA_023553655.1 Myrmecobius fasciatus
GAGAGAGAGAGAGAGAGAGAGAGAGAGAGAGAGAGAGAGAGAGAGAGAGAGAGAGAAGCCATCACTAGGGCAGAGGGGAAGAGAAGGAAAAGGGAGAAAAAATACATGATAACTTCATTTTATATTTAAAAGGAATAACAACTTGTATATAGTAGATTTGCTGTTTCATATGTAATCATCTTTATTATACTGACATGGAAATTCTTATATTCATAAATTAAAAAAATAAGTTTTTTTTAAATATACCCTTAATTTCTGTAAAATGGGAGCATCATATTAGAGAGCCAGTGAAGTCCCTTCAAGCTCTAGATTTATAAATCAATATGGCATAAGGCATTTTTATCCTAGCCTAGTAGTACAAGACTAGAAAATCTAGAATTATAGAAAAAGGAATCTTAATATTATTTCATAGGGTCAATCAATTAGCATTTATTAAATACTTGTTGTGTACCAGGCCCTGAAGATACAGAGAAAAAAATGTAATAATTCCTATCCTGAGTAAGCTTATATTCTATCAGGGAATCAATGTGTCTGGATACATATCTCTATAGTTCTTTCTGCTACTAGTGTTACATCAAGGATTTTCTTAGAGGAATTATAAGATAATAGTTTTACATCCTAATTTTTTAGCTACAGAAAATATTTTTGTCCAAAAGCATAGCTTTATAGAACAATTAATGTAAAGAAATAATACCAAGAGAGTCACTTGTCTCAAAATCATTTCTATTTGAAACCTATCAAAGAAGATGAGAATGAAATAACAATTTATAATGATGTAATGCTCTGTTATATAATAGTTTAAAATGTTAACATTTATTTTACAAATGTTATTCATGACTTTTGCAACAAACCTGTGTGTTAGATATTAAAAATATTATTGCAATTTTATGTATGAGGAAAATGAGGTTTAGGCACTTAATTGGCCTACAATCACACAGATAAGATGACTCCACTCCAATGTCACCAAACCCTATTGGACATTTTAAATTGGCTTCCTAGAGCCCAATTTTTTAATTCATTATATCTAAAACTCTCACCTATTCCCTAAAATCCCTTTTCAATCTTGCCCATTTCTTTTGAGAGCCAGATCATTCTTTCCTTCATAGAAGTTTGAAGCATCAATGTCATTTTTGGCTTTTCACTCACTCCCATTTCTAAATAGTTGCCAAATCTTCTCTCTTATCATATAATCTTGCATACTTTTTTTATACTGAAACAACTATCACTGTAGTTCGGGCCCCCTCGCTTCTCACCTTTAGTATTGCTGAAGATTTCTAGTTGTCCTCCCTGCTTAAAATGCCTGTTTATTACAATACATCCTCTATGCAGATGCCACAATTATTTTCCTTTGGCAAAGGTCTGATGATGACATTTTCCTACTCAATAAACCCTAATGCCTACCTAGCATCTCTGGCACAAAATATAAATCGCTCTCTTTGGCATTTACAGCTGTTCATAACTTGACTTCATTCTATGTTTATAGCTTTATTTCATTGTATTCCCCTTCCCACAATTTACAATCTAGCAAAACTGGCTCTTCTGCTTTTTCCTCATTCTTGACTCTCCATTGCTTATCTCTATGCTTTTGTACTGGCTGTTTCCCATATTTTAAATGTACTGTCTCCTCAACTCATCTGCTTATAATCTCAAGTTTTGTTGTTTTTTTAAGAATCAATTCAAGTCCTAACTTCTAGATAAAATCTGTCTTAATCCCTGAAAATTCTGGAGCCCAAATTACTGTGTATCTATTTAATTCTATTTTTTCATATATCTATCTTTGACCATGTTCTCTCCCATAATAGAATGTAAATATCCCTCAGTAAGCTGTGCAGTACCTGGAAGTACTTAATAAATGCTTGTTGACTTATAAATAACTATTAAGGAGTGGGATTTGAACCCATATTTAACCTTATTCCAACTCCTACATTGTAGACTAATAAAAAGGACATAAGAAGCCAACTCATATTATTGGAACCTATATACGCTTCTTTCTTTCAAATCAGTAAAGGCTAGCAATTCTGTAATTGAGTAAGGAAGAAAATCCTTTTCTCACACACACACACACACACACACACGCACACACACACACACACACACACCCTGCCTACTATTTATCTCCAGGAATACAACAGTTTGTGCTTGGATCATTTCTACATCAATGTCTTGAAGGTACCACTGGGAATAATAGTATTTAAAATTATATCATTATAATGGTAGCTGCAACTTTACTGGAAAAGTATTCCTTCTCTCTTCCCACCACATGAATGTTTCTTGAATTTTGTGTGCCATATGTATACCAGAGTACAAGCTATATATTATCTGTTTCTGGAGTAGGACAGCTCCTTTCCTCCTTTCCATTCTTTTCATACTGCCTCCCCAACACATACTTTTCAATAGAGTGTCAGTCTCCTGGGTTGTTTTGTGAACAAGAGAGTAATCTCTTCTCTCTATGCATTTACTTTGATTACCCTTCATGCCTGGAAATGCTCTCCCTCCTCTGCTCCACCCAGTGATCTCCCTAGCTTCCTTTAAGTCCCAATTAAAATCCTTCCTTATACAGAAAGTTTTCCCCAATCCCCATTAATTCCAGTGTCTTCCTTCTATTAATTATTTTCTATTTATCCTGTACATTTTGCTTGCTGTGTGTGTGTGTGTGTGTGTGTGTGTGTGTGTGTGTGTGTGTAGAGCATATTGTCTCCCCTATTAGACTGTAAGCTCTTTGAAGCAGATACTATATTTTGCCTCCTTTTTTTTATCCCCAGTGCTGAGTACAATGTCAAGCATGTAGTATGTACTTAATAAATGTTTATTGATTGATATGACCCACAAGAAAGAAATTAAAGAGCCTGAAGAGTTTTAGACTCTGTAGAAGCTAAATAAATGAATGAAAAAATCAATTATTAATCAGTTACTAAGTACTGTGCTAAGTGTTAAAGATAAAAATAAAAAAGTAAGATCTCTTCTCTCAAGGAAATCACATTCTAATGGGGAGCTAATTATAAAAGAGGTTGCGGCTGCAGTTCAATTGGATCGTCCTGATTGTCCTTAAGGGGCATCAGCAAACCAGTTGATAGTGCACATTCTTTAATATCATTTCTTTGAATAAAACTATGTCCATTTTAATGTTGAATCATTGTGAGTATCAAGATTCTTTATGAGAAGACCTTTTTTTCCTGGGTCTTCAGTGTAGACAGAGGTCACAGCACCTACAGAAGCATTTGTCAAGTTGTATCTCCACAAAAGTGGAACTTTCTTTAAGAAGATGTACAGGAAGTGCCAGACATAGTGATAATCCATTGCCATCACAAAAATGAAATGAATTCTAACTTAAACAGGAAATGACTAGTTAGTACAGTGAGATTCCTGAATTAACTGTTCACAATCTGACAATTTGTGAAAGCAAATATTAAAATCAATACCAAATTAGAAAAATAAAAATGAGAAAAATATATGGTTTCCAATTAGAATGACTCCAGTATAATCTATTTAAACATGCTATTGAGTCAAAAAATTGAAAACAGTACATGCACATGCACATGCACACACATACAAAATAAATCTCAGAAGAAACTATCATCAATAAAAAAAACTTGATATTCTTACAAAGTAAAGACTTTATAACTCAGGAAAATATTGATCTAAAATATAAATTTGGCTATTAAATCATATGCAGGTGGTTGATGGAAGATTATAAGCAGTATCTTCTCCTAAATTATCAAGTAGCAATGAAATAACAAAAAATAATTAAAGAAAGAATGATGGGAGATCCAATTAAGTCACATCATCCCCAAAGTAGTTAAGGGTGAAAATAGAAAGAGTACAATAAACATATGAAAAATGGAATCAATCTTTTAAGATTATAATAATTATTCTCTTCATTAATAACTATGAAGTCACCACTTTTGAACTCTAATAGTCACTGATGATGTAGATTTCTATCCAGTGTGAGTTGAAATAAATGGCTTCTGAGGTCTTTTATTTCTAGATTCTGTGATATTTCCCCATATTACAGAATAGAAAACTGAGACTCAGAAAGAATAGATCACTTTTTTAAAGACGTTTGTTATTGTTTTGTTAAGTTCTACAAAGTATTGCTTTGATAGTTTGATTTGTCTTGCATTCAAACTGCAAATTAACTTTAGGAGAATTATCATTTATATTATGTTAGCACAGTCTGGTCTCAAGTATTAAATATTCTTCCAGCTATCTATTTGGAGAAACAAAGAGCTAAAAGGGGAAAATAATGGTTAAGGATGAAGAGATAATAATACTTCAAGCCTCAAACTATTATAAAACAACTGTCTTTAAGATTATTTGCTGTTGGCTAAATGAAAAGAAAAAAATAGATTGATGTAATCTGGGGAGAATCAGAAACAATGGAACTCAACATAATGTTTGATTAATTGGAAACACACTTTATTTAGGAAAGAACTTCCTAAAGACTGCTGATAAAAGTGGGAAGTGGTCCAGAAAAAATAATATTAAGACCAACATCTTGAACTATACCCCACAGTAAATTCAAGGTGGCTATATGACATTTGGCATGGGATCTTTCTTATCCTCTATCCTATCTCCAAATCCTATCCCCAAAACAATTTAAAAAAAGAAAGGTAATTTGCTTTTCACAAGTACAGGTAGGAAGTATTTTCATAATGAAACACAGCACAGAGTCACTTTACAAAAGATCAATGAAATATGGAATATACCAAAAGAACATCTTTGATGAAGGTATGAGAAAAGGAAAGCAGCCTTTTGCAAACTATGTAACTGGGTGCAGAGCATATCTTTATAGTCATACAACTAACTGAAAGGTACAGTTTCACTGTACTTATTGGTTTTTGAAAAAAAAAAATTAATTGGTGAGAGCAAAAACTTCACCTTAAAGGCACCTTTCCAGCAAGGTACCCCATATATACATTTTAAAGTCATACAAACTTCCTTGAGAGACATCAGAGGTTAAATTTATTCAATGATTATTCATAAATATCAAATGATAAATAAAATAGGAAAATGCATATAAATGAAAGGCATTTTCCATTGTTATGAAAAATATCCAAATAGCATAATACAAGTGGAAGAGTGATTCCTGATAGATGATCAGATTTTCCAAATGTTCCCATTTGCAGATAACATTGTGCTGACTGCACCAAGCCCCAGAACATAGCTATAACTCCCTGAATGAAACTCATAATTATTTCAAAATATTTTACCTAACTACACACACAGGGAAACCAAGTAATGAAGAATACCTTTTATCTAGACTGAGATAAGCAGTTTGATGGACAGCCCATTCAGTGGGTGAATCAGTATATATCTTGTTCAGATTCTGTAGAGAACCAATGAAATAAAACAAGAATTGATGGGAAACAACAAGTGAGGTGGATTTTCTTTAGAAATTCATTAATATTTTTAGTAACCTTAACTATTCTCTGTACAATGAAGAGCCATCTTTTTAATCCCTATAGATTCCTGGTAGTGCTTTATATAACTCTTAATCAGTAATATCACAGTAAACAAAGAATTAAATGTTCATGTCACTGAAGGTACATGTGAGCCTAAGTAAACTTCAGTATATTAACAATGAAGACTTGTGCAGGTAAATAGAAGTAAAGAATTGAAAATATATATGATCAGTAAAGGAGGCAGATCAGTCATATAATGGGAGTGAAAATTACTAATGAATAATCTGTATGCTTCATTTTTATTCATTCAAATGCTATAGATTTAGAGAAAGTAACACATGGAGCCTTGTGGAGGATGTATGGGAAGTCATAGATAAGAATTCTGTCTATTCTGTGCCATTGGAGAATGTATATTCTCACTGATGTCATAGGTCCATTGAAACATCCATATTTTCATTATTTAGGACTGCTGCTTTCTATTGTTAATGAAGCCTGTATAGCTTTTTAGTAGCACTTAGAGTTTCTAGTCAATAGACTGCATACCTCTTCCTATTTCTTCTCACTCCAATTTTGGTGATTTTTTTTATTATCCTGAACTATCTTTTAAAGATAATCAGTCTAGAAAACCATATACACCCAGAGAGATGGATATGAAATATGGACCACAACATAACATTTTCATGATCTCTATTGATATTTGCTTGCATTGTGTTGCCTTTCTCTTATTTTATTTTTTTTCTTGTAGATAGGATTTTTCTTGCATAACTTGTCAAGTAATTCAACATTATTAACATGTCATGGATTTCCTGCCATTTAGGGGAGGGGAGGGGACTGGCGGTAAAATTTGTAATGGAAAGCTTTGTAAAGATCAATGCTGGGGAACTACCCATACATATGTTATACAAATAAAAAGCTTTAATAAAGATAATCAGTCTTCTTCCACTTTAATTATTTAATGCCTTAAATAATATTTTATTTTAGCTAAAAATTGCATGATTTAAACATGACAACATTGCTTTAGAAGAAAATCCAAAGATAATTTTTGAAATATTATTTGAGATTGGAATAGAAATATTAAGATGTTATTTAAGTTCATCCAAAGAATCGGAGACAAAACTAAGATTAAGATTTAGTTATGAGTTTAAAGTCCTTTCTTTAGGCCATTGGGCTGTGCAGTCATTATTGAATTGTTCTATCACATTAAAAAACAAAAGAATAAATCTATTGAAGGGAAAAGAAGATGGAAGAAATATTACTTTCTCTCTTTCCAGTATTCAATTTATTAAAAGTCAAAGCAGAAATATACCCTTAATGTTTCCTAAAATATTTCCTAGTACTGAATGCACATTATAAAAATGAATTTGTGAACATTCTCACCTCCATATACAAAGGCAACATAGACACAACACTAGTACAAAAGACAACTTCCAAACCCCAAATGTCACAAAGAGGGAGTTGTCCAAAATATCTAATAAATCAAGCTGTACCATTTTGTGTTCAAAGGGATTTATCTAATGAGAAAAATCTGTGGCCTTATGTTTTTCCAGGTCTTGAGCAAACCCCCCCCAAAAAAAAGGCAGCTGTACATTCTTGCTTGTTTTTGGTGATCACAGACTCAGCTGAGTCTAGTCACATAATAACATGTCATAGGGATACTGCCCTCCACTGTGCTATATTCGTGTCTGCAGAAATAGCAATAGCATTTCATCCTCTATTGGCTAGACTCTATTCTCTGTGAGCCCAGGATGACCTGCCCATCCCCTGTGGTCCCATGGGAAGAGAGATGAAAACTCTGCCGCTAATGATTTTGCCTCTCTGTTTCTTCTTTGTCCTTGTTCTCACTCAACAACAACTACAACAACATAGCTTCAGTCCAACGTGCCACTTAGACTGGAGTCGGGGACTGATATGTGATGAATGCCCTGTCGGGTATGCAGGACCACGCTGTGAGAGGTAAGCAAGTCCCACACTGACTTTCAGAGTGATGTCTACCTTGGGGATTTTAAAAAAAAAAAAACAACAGATATTGTCATTCTTTTCACTCCTCAGTAAAAGTTAAAAAAAAAAACTTTAGCAATGTTCAGTGAAATGAAATTAAGTTCTTCCTCACACTTGTCAAATAAATACAGTACTCTTTTTATTGTTTATTCATATTCTGTAAATTGCTCTATAAATCTCCATTTTCTCAAAGAGTATTTGATTAATGTTTTATTCTTAAAGGTTATGCATTAAACTCTTGTATCCAGAAAGTACTTCCCAAGTCGAAGTAACACGTTTTAATGTTCATCTTGTAGTCTTCATCAGTACACTTTCATCTTTTATAATTAGTTTTTCTGATCTTAAAATGTGACTGGAAAGTTTAGAGCCCAGTTCATCAAATAGTCCATGACTTACTATTACTGGTTTGTTTTATTTAAACAAATTAGTAGATAGTCAAAAAATGTAATTTTTCATCTGATTTCTATGTTGTTCTAATTATTCTCAAGACAATATTTTCATTCTGAGTGATGTATACTTTCTTCAGTAGAACTAAAGTTCTTTGATTTTTTGATCAAAAGTTTTAGTAATTATTTTTCCAGGAGTGACTTAGATATAATTTTCTATGATTTTCTTTTGTTAAAATCCACTATAAGGGAGAAAAAAATCACAAGGAGAAAGGTCTATCTATAAATTATCTTCTTGCCTTTGGTAAATTACCAAGTACCACTTCTCCGTCAAGATCATCATAATTGAAATAGACTCCTTTGCTTTGCCTTCTGGAAGTAGAGAGCTGGTCACCTGCTTTTGCCCATCATCACCAGAACTAATCTTGCTGAGAGCTATTCTTGCCTATCTTTTCCTGTCTGCCTTGGAAATTGTTGTCACTATTTCAACTAAGGTCCCTGAAGTTAATAATTTTAGGAATAAATCACTCAGGTAGCACACACCAATAAAAATTGGTTAATGCAAGACCCCAGATATGAGTTTGGGATCTGGCATATTCTTTATATTAGTAATTTAGAACTAGAGGCCAGAATTAGAGTAAATTAGATTTTAATTAAAATGATAAACATGAAAAAACTGTAGGTCAATAACCATAAAAGTCAAATGAACAACAAAAGTGACAGATATGAGTGTTTCTTCCCTTTACAAATGAATAGGTAATTGTATTGCCAGGAATAGTTTACATCAAAATTGTGACTACTCCACCTCACTCCACTCACTTTTTTTTAAGCATTTGAAAGATGGTATTTTATCTGTTCCTTGACGCCATTAAATATGCTTCTTTAAATGATCCATACTAATTCCCCTGTCAATGAGGAAAATTTCTAAAACTTGAAAGAAAAAATTTTCAGATTGTCACTGTCACTCTTTTGAACTATATAGAAAAGGAACCTAGAATTCCAAAGAGAAACTTATGTGACTTACAAAAAATAAAAATAAAAACTTATTATAGTGCAACTAAGTAACTTGTGGTAAAAATAATCATAATCTTATTGATAAGAAACAGGAACAATTGTAGCAAGGACATACCATGGGTCTTAATATTTGCTACTTTGTATGAAGTTCATTTTAGCTAAGTGAAGAGAAAAGCCAACTTTTTTTCAAGCAGAAGCAGCAAAATGACTTTGCTCTCCTATTACATATTTGAACTCAGTATAGATGCCAGGGAAGAGAGGAAGGGGTAGCAACTAAGAAACAAGAATCATGGAAGAATTTGGCTCTGGAAAGTTTTTGAAGCAAGCTTATTACAGAATTGAGCTAACAGTGACAGCCATTTACATGGCAGCCCATATGATGGAATTATAACATGATATAGAGCAACAGGTTGCTAATTGGTCTAACTGAAAGGTATAGGTAAAATATCTCTTGAAATTTTCTCACTGTACATGTAAACCAGCAGAGAGAAGAGCCCATATAGGTCTTTTTCATTTTTCCTCAACCAAAAGACTTGAGGTTAATATTTAATTGTCTCTGGATTATCCATGTGGGCAGTAGATTTTTAACAAATGAGTCTGTCAGGGATGAGATCCCAGAATAAGACTGCATTAGTAATGACAATGACATCAATGACATTATTTCCATATTTTTGCCCATATATATATGTATATGTACTGTGAATTAGGATGTGTAAGTGTACCACTAAATTATTGTGGGACTTTTGGTAAATCAGGCAAACTCTTTGGGTTTGTTTACTCACTGTGTAATGAGGAGTGTGGCAAAAGTGGGAAAGGAATAAATAATTATTTAGCACCTACTATGTACCAGACTCAGTGCTAGATAATCTCTAAGATTCTTTTTTCCTAAGGTATTTCAATTCCATATATCTTCTTCCCCTTTCCCTGCATAGTGTCTCAGGATGGTGAACATCAACATCCTAGTTTACTAATGGAAGAAATTGATTTTGTCTATCTTATGTTTTATTCTTCATTATCCTCTTGCCAAATATTTTCCAATGGAATTATAGGAAAACAATGTGGAAGGAACAAATAGTAGCTGACTATTCAGTGCAATTCCAGCCCTAGTCTTCAGATGGAATTTCCTTACTCTGCCTTGAATATAAAGGATTCTTTGGGAATTCTTGATTATGTCTTGTTTTCAGAAAGTACAGGTTTAAAAATCTAGAAATTTCTAAGACTGATTTAAACTCCTGTTAACTAATTAGATCTAAACATAACCACAAAATTAGTTACTATTATTATTTAGAGAAGACTTATATGATAAGCAGTATCATGTTCATTGATCATAGAAGCATTTTTCTATTCAATTTGAAATTTTTTTGCATAACTTCAAGAATAAGACAGTTAATAAAAAGTCTTCTAAAATGTGTCAGTAATGAATAGGCTTTTTTTCACTGAACTGTGATATGAATTAACTCTCATGTCTATTCATAATTTTTGCTTAAATGTCATACAACAAAACCCTCTGGAAGGCATAGGTGCTGCTTCTGACTTACATATTAATCTGTTTAATTATGGCCATTTTCTCCCTGGAATGAGTTTTCTCCTATTGTGGAAGAAATTTGCACTGTATTAATTGGTACCTGTGTTAAGAATTCCCAAGCCTTGTTAAATAATGTCACCTCTCTAGAGGGCAGTAAGTCATTTTGAGGGAAGTGAACTGAAAATAATGGGTTTTAGTTGACTGTAATAATTATCTTTGATATATCCTTATTGCACTGGAGCAAAATCCATTTATTTATAGTAAACAAAATAAAATATAAAGCTATGTGGATGTGATGATAAATTCCTAATGTCAAACAAAGCAAGAAAAATGTGGGTGACAATTCATTTGGACCTTCTTGGTGTTTTGATTAAATGCCTTCTTCTAAAGGGATGATAACAACAATAATACCAAAAAAAAAAAAAAAACCTCACTCCATTCATCCTCCCTTCCAGATTCCTTCCATCTCTGACACTGGGAATTTTTTTGTGGTACACTGCTTTATGCTTCTGCTCACCATTTCTGATACCTTATATGGGTATGGACAACTACTCTCTTAGAAGCATTATCTCCTCCATTAAAAAAAGTTTATTGAAAGAAGAGTGTTTCACTTTTGTATTTGCATCTCTAATGCTTAGTACATAGGAAGCACTTAATTGTTGCTTTTCTAGTCATCCAATGATAAAGTTTCAAAGTTTATAAGCTATATTATTTCATTTGATCCTCACGGCATTTTATGCATGAGGAAGTTAAATGAATAAAAAATGATAGCTTACATACTCCATTTTAGTTTATATTAACCATCTTCAAAAAGAAGTAACAATATTTGTTGGTGGCAATTGTCTGCCTACAATATTTGCATAAAATTAGCTTTTATTTTCTCTTTTTCTCTTTGCATTTATTTTTTGGAGTACAATAATATTAGAGTTGGTAAGTACAAATCTAATTATTAGGTCATTCAAGTCTGTGGTGCTCATTAAATTTCCATGAATTTAGCGTGAGAAGGCTATTTTCTCAAATAAAAATGTAGCTTTCTTTTCCTGAAAGTAGAGTTTTTAATCTTATAGTATGGTAGCTGTTATATTTGTATCTGAACTTCCTTTAAAAACAATTTATTACTTGTAAGAAATTATTTTCTTCATCATTTCCCCTTATATTTTTGACTATTGCTATTCTACAATCTCAAGGGATGATATGAGTATCTGTATTACCCCAAAACAGAACCCTTTATACTTCCTATTATTTCTATTTCCTCTTTCTTCTCCCAACTTCTCTTCTCCCTCAGTCTGAGAGCATGAACAAGTATGAAGTATGAATAAATGTAATAAAAGGGAAAGCAGACCAGAATATAAATGGGTTCTGTCTATATAAGCATTTTTTGAATAGACACTGGTAATCTGCCACATTAAATAGCAAGCTTCATAGAGTGCTTTGATCAGGGAAAATATAATACTGTAATTGGTGTCTTAAAAAAAAAACTTGTTTTTTATCATTATTGTGCCAAGTGGAGCACACTCTTAAAAAGAAAAGAAATAAGGAAAGCCTACAATCTATCCATATGGATTTCTAAATTATTTTTTTAAGTATCTAATGGTACCTTCTGGCACTTGGGCCATTCCATATCACCAGTATCCCATACAGACCCAGAATTGTCTTCAACAAATAACTTCCCTAGAAGGAAAGATGCACAGACATAGAGACACATATCACATGCACAGATGTTCATGATCTCCTCCCCAAACCCCAGCCCATTCCCGCTAATTATCAATATACTCCTGGTTACATTTTTATTTTAGGTAATCCTTAAAGTTTTGCCTCTATATTTTTAACCTGAATTCTGATAAATTCATGCTGTGGGGGAAAAAAGATGAGCCTTGCATATTGGTGTAGAAAAGCAACCAGTTCAGGAGCTACATATAATATGTTGTAATATAAAGGCTTTCCAACCTGGACTTGAATTCCTCAGGAGAACCACTAGACAGATTTCTTATTATGCTTTTGTCTCGTCTTCAACACAAGTGTCAAGGTATGGGGGATTTTTCCCCCTGCTGAAATCTAATTACCAGTGGAACTGCCAGGATATCATCTGGTATCTATACTGCAGTTACAAATTTTAAAAGAATAAAGAATAAAGGAAACTTCCTTTTAGGGAGGAGGGGAAAGCATACTTGAAAGAGCATCATCTTATATTGAGAGATTAGTATCATGACAAATGTGTAAACACTTTGGCTGAAAGGGTTTTACTAGTTTCAAAGAATTCTGACAGATTGAATCTTTTGCCTTAGGTGTGCAGAAGGCTATTTTGGACAACCTTCTGTACCTGGAGGATCATGTCAGCCATGCCAATGCAATGACAACCTTGACTTCTCCATCCCAGGAAGCTGTGACAGCTTGTCTGGCTCTTGTCTGATATGTAAGTCAGGTACAACAGGCCGCTATTGTGAGCGCTGTGCTGACGGATATTTTGGAGATGCAGTTGATGCAAAGAACTGTCAACGTAAGTCCAGCACCATTGTTGTTCCTGACAGAATTGATGTATTATATTTTAAAGTAGCTGATCAGTTCCTGAGTAAAGATTGAAGAGCAGGAAAATGTATATATAATACAGATACTTTAGGTTATAGCAAAGAAAACCATTTTGGTAATTTTTGTTCTGTTCTGGTTTTGCTTCTTAAATGTATATGTGTGTTGAATATCATTGAGACAAGCATGAACAAATTAATTTAGTAGGTTGCAGATTTATTTCTTTTGTCAACTGTAATAATTTGCTTAAATGAATGATTTGTATGTTTACATCATTTACCTTCTAAGAAATGATCATGTTCCAAAATTTGAAAAGTATGAATTTAGCACTGAGACCCCAAATCCAATCAATATCTTAATATTCTGATACTTTGAACAAGTCATAGGTTCTTCATTAAAATGGAAAACCTATATCTTAGTTTGTCCTGTCTTAGAATTAGAACAAAAGGTTGTCTATGACTTTACCAATATTCTATCCAAATGAGTATTTCATGTTTAGCCATAAATTTACAAATATTAGTTTACTTATCATCCATATAAGTATTTTATGGGCAAAAATTCTTGTTAATATGACCTTATTATTTATGTATATGAAAATGACAAGAGCCATAGAATCCAGGAGCAATATATAATATTTGCAAGAAGGATCTTGTTTAGATAAATATAATCATCCTTTTTAGAGTGGTACATTATCATTTAATGAAATCACTGTCAATTTGCAGCTGCCATCATAATCAAAAGGCAGATACATATGGTAGTAGCCCCAAAGCATCTCCAAATTAATCATATAGAAAAGAACATTACAAATTCTCCAGTTGGGTCATAGAGAGCACACTAATATGGAAACTGTTGTAAATGTTAGAGTATGTTGCTGCACCGCCACCTAGTGATCACTCTCCTATAAGCATCCAAACAGTAGCAAGGAAAGCAATCTAATAACCAATCAAGAAGATTTTTTTCCTCCCTGTCGGTTTAGAGGTGAACATCAGGTTTTTATGACAATTGGAATCTATTGTTTCGTGTACTGTTTTGTAAGTACCCAGTATTTGTAGTTAGCTTTCTCTCCTAAGCAGTAAAAACAAAATACAACAGCAAAAACCAAATATTTCATAGTGGATATTATTATTATTACTAACATTTATTTAGCACTTTGTGCCAAGCACTGTATCATACACTTATGGTATCTTATTTGATCCTCCCAACAATAATGGGAAGTAGATTGCTGTTATTCCCATTTTATATTTGGGGACACTGAGATAGAAAGGAATTAAATAACTTTTTTTTTTTTTTTTACCCAGTGTCATACAGCTAGTAAGAGCCTAAAACCAGATTTGATATCAGGTGTTCCTGACTTCAGCCAAGCATTTTTCTATTCACTGCACCTTCCTGGTTAAAGTTAAGGAGACCAATGTTCATATCCTTCCATTCAGACATAATGACTGTGTTTTCAAGAGCAGGTCACTTAATTTCAGTGCACATAATCTCAGTAAATTAGATGAATAAAGTAACAGCTGAATTGGTGATTTGCATTGGTGGGGGAATTTTGTTTGCTTGGAGTTTTCCAACTAATAAAATTACAAATTACTAAACAAATAAGCACATACTATATAATAAAATTTCTGGCATGCTTAGTAGTGCTTTGAATAATTAATATCACTGGAATTTCTTATCACTTAGGAATTTCTTGATCAGTTTGAATAGTGTTTATTGATATCAAGCATAATTTGGATGTTAACCATATTGATTTTTTAACAACCAATTTTTTTCCATCTACAACTTAATTTTTCTTTTGATCTTAAAATCAAAAACTATAGGAGAAAAAAAAACTTCCACACAGTTTGTTATGGTGAAGGTATAAGGTATAACATGAGGTTATGTTTATAGAATGCAAAATTTAACTTCAGTTTGTCATGGAAGCAGTTGCATGGCTCAATGGATAGAGAGCACTGAGCCTGGAATAAGGAAAACCTGAATTGAAATTCTGCTTCAGATACTTACTATCTGTGTGACTTTGTCCAGATCACTTTATCTGTTTGCCCTAATCCCCTAGAGAAGGAAATGGCAAACCACTCCAATATTTCTGCCAAGAAAACCCCATAGACAGCACTAGTATACTATGGCCCACAGGGTCATGAAAAGTTGAACACTGAGCAACTGAAATATATATATATATATACATATATATATATATGTATATATATATATTTTACATGTTTACTTAGATGTTTTATATTTTATTCATATCAAGCCATAACATTTCCTTTCATTTAAAAAAAAATTTCTTTTACTTTTTAAAAGCAAAAAAAGTTTTCATTACTTTTGGCACTTTCTAAAATGCTGAAAATAAGTCACCATTCTGTTTATTTAACAAACTTAATTTTGAATTGTTTAATGAAAGACCTGAGAGTATAAGGCTACTTTTCACTGATTTTTCCTGTATAGTCATCCATATAGTTGTTGGACCACTGAAATTAAGAAATTTACATAAAATTTAAAGTTAAAAAACTCTCTAATTTCCACATTAATAAATGCATATGCATGGGTATATTAATAAACCCAGAATTAAAAATTAAAAGTGAAAACTATGAGCTTTACTTTTAGAGCATTTTACTTTTTCTTTAACAAACTTGATTCTCATTTGTTCATAAATTTTGTTATGACAACTGCTGCTATAATGTCTCTTTAATATTTCTGATTTCAAAAGTTACAAGATTGTCATCTAGACATCTGGAGTTAGGTATTATTCTTACACTTAAAAGATTATTCTGAATTAATTAAGTAAAGAGATTAGTTTTAAAATGTCATGTCAAATTTATGGGAAATAAGACAAGGGGAATTCATTGTAAGAATTCTTACTAATACTGAATTCTCAGGTGAGAAGCAAAATGTTTAATAGAAATGAATAAAATATACTAATATAATGTAGGTCATTAGCAAGAGAAAACTTTTCCTTGCCAAAATTTCAATTTGGTAGACTAAACTAGTATTTAGAAGTGGGTTCTAATCCCATGTTTTCTATGGGTTTTTAGTACTTCCTCAAGGAAATCATTTAAGCTTTCTCTAATCCTGGGTTTAGCATCTGTAAAACTAAGAAGATTGGATTTGGTAGCCTCTAAATTCGCTGACAGTTTTAAAGTTCTGATTCTTCTTAGCCCATAATTATCAAACCAGAGTAAAAGTAAAGGCAAAAGTTGTTTTGAGCATTTATTAGCTTTTGGTAGAGCCTGACTTCACCCTATCTTTCACCCCACTGAACAATGGGAGCTGGAGCCAAGGAGAATATCTAGTAGGCTAGTATGAGGGAAAGGAGAGATCCTAGCCAAAGACTCCGTACAAGAAAATGATTTGAGGAGGGGGAATTGGGTGATCAAGGAAGCCTTTTGCCTTTTCCATTTGATGGTTAATCTTTTTGCCAGTATCTTCCTTTGTACAGTCATAGGTAGCATTGTACAAAGAAAGTTCCAGGGAGATAAAAAGTTATTCCGTTTCAGAGTATTCCATATTCGTACTTTACTATTTTACAGAAAGGCACATTAGAAAATCTAGAAAATAAAAAGGCAAGTCATGCCAATGAGCAAATATATTGTATAATTCTGGAATATTTTTAAAATGTGATTTATCTTCATTTGAATGTAAGTTCTTTGAGGACATAGACTTTTTTCTTTTCTTTTTTTCTTTTACTTAGCACAGTTTTGGTTTATATTCATTCAGTCCTATCCAGTTCTATGTGACCTAAAGTACAAAGTCCATGGAGTTTCCTTGTCAAATGATACTGGAGTGGTTTGAGATTTTTCTTCTTTAATATATCACCATTTTACAGATGAGGAACTGAGAAAAAAATGATTTTAAGTGATTTACCTAGAGCCATACAACTAATAAGTGGCTGAGGTCATGTATTTGAACTCAGTTCTTCCCCAACTCCAGACCTGGTGCCTAGTCACTGAATCACATAGTTGCCCCAATTAGCACAGCTTAGTAGGTACTTAATTATGTTTTCGAATCACCTTGATTCCTACAAAACAGAAAAAAAATGAAGAGAAGAGAGTAAGAAACCTGAACAAGTATCTAGAGAATAACTAAAAGACATAGTTGGAAGGAATTGATTAGAGAGTCCTGAGTTCAAATCCTGACCCTGATACTAAATAACCAGAAAAGGTCTGTGATACCAGGGTAGAAGTCCAATGCACCAGAGCAGACACAGATCCGAATCTGAGCCAGGCTGCTCTCTGTATCAGTGGCAGCCTAGTAGCTTCCAGACCTCTCAGCCCAGAGACACCAAAGAAGACCTGGAAGATCATCAGAAAAGGTCTATGGAACCAAGGTGGATGCTCAGCTCTCAATCCCAAGCAGTCCCAGCCCTAGTTCCAATCCAGACTCTATTATAGTCAGTGAGGTGGAACCTCTGAATCAGAAGCAGTGCTGGAGGCTTCTAGACCTCTCAGCCTGGGACATCAGGGAGGGCTCTGAAAGAAGGTCAGTGGACAGAATCTGTGGCAATAGGGTGGGAGTCTGATGTGTGGTCCTGGCACAGTCCCAGTCAGCAGAGTCCCAGCTGGGATTTTACAACTACAGTGGGATAGGGACACATCTAACAGCTTCAGGGCAAAAAAAAAGAGTGTTTATGGTCAGATTCCTAGAAGGATCTCTGAAAATAGCTGCACAAGTTTGGGACAGTGCATCCTCCACTTTAGAAACAGAGCCCTACTTTAATAAAGGGTTAAAAGTCAGAAAATGAGCAAACAAAAAAGTTTCTGACTATTGAAAGTTATTATGGTGACAAGGAAGATCAAAATACACAGTCAGAAGGTGATAAAGTCAAAGTTCTTACATCCAAAGCTTCCAAGAAAAATAAGAATTGGGCTCATGGAAGAGCTCAAAAGAGACTTTTAAAATCAAATAAAAGAGAGGAAAAATTAGGGAAAGAATTAATAGAGAAGTAAAAAGAAACACAAAAAGCTAATAAGGAGAATAATGCCTTAAAAAAGCAAAATTGGCCAATTGGGAAAGAAGGTACACAAGATCCCTAAGGAAAATAATTCCTTAAAAAATAGAATTGAGCAAATGGAAACTAATGACTTTATGAAAAATCTAGACACAATAAAGCAAATCCAAAAAAAATGAAAAAGTAGAAGATTTGAAATATTTCATTGGAAAAAACAACTGATCTAGAAAATATGCCCAGGAGATACAATTGAACAATTATTGGTCTACCTGAAAGTCATGATCAAAAAAAGAGCCCGTGCATCATCTTTCAAGAAATTATCAAAGAAAACTGTCCTGATATTCCAGAATCAGATGGTAAAATAGAAATTGAAATAATTCACTGATCATTTCCTGAAAGAGATTCCAAAACAAAAACTAAAGAATATTATCACAAAATTTCAGAACTACAAGTCAAGGTGAAAATATTGCAAGCATCCAGAAAGAAACAATTCTAGTACAGTAGAACCAGTCAGGATAACACAAAATATAGCAGCTTCTACCTTAAAGGACAGGAGGGTTGGGATATGACATTCTAGAGAACAATGGAATTAGGATTGCAACCAAAAATCCCCTATCCTGCAAAACAGAATTTAATTCTTCAGAAGAAAAGGTTCAATGAAATGGGATTTTCAAGCATTCATGATGAAAAGACCAAAGCAGTAATACAATCATCCATAACTACTCTGAAGGATTTATGAAGAAAAATCCTCTTCATACCTAGAGAAGGAACTGATTGTATCTGAATACAAACTGAAGCACTCCCTCTTTCTCTCTCTCTCTCTTTCTTTTTAACTTAACTTTTCTTGAGGGTTTTTATTTTCATTATGTTGGGAGATCTATGTTTTCTTTCACAATTTGACTTCTTTGGAAATGCTTTACATAATTGCTTTCTTCATTGTTGGTGGGGATGATGGAGAAAAACTAGAACTCAAAAATCTTATATATATATATATATATATATATATATATATATATATATATATATATATATAATTATTTTGAATGTAGCTGGGGAAAAATATTGAATAACCAAATTCAAAACATAAATTATTTATTAAATTTAAAAGAGTTAGTTAAAATATTAAAGCTTAAAATTGCATTGATACTTTTAAGACACTGTGTAAGACAATGAGGAAGATGCAAAAGACTTTAGCCTTCAGGGAGTTCAAAATAGCATTAGATAGAAAGTAATTACATATAATACTCATTCAAAAAAGATCATGATATTTGGTCCCAAAAAGCTAAACAGTGCTATCAGAATTACTGGGGAGATTTCTTGCAGGGAGATCAAAAAAGGCTTCATAGACCTTTTGAACTAGGACTTGATGATAGGTATGATTTCAGAAAGGCAGAGATTACTGAAAAAAGCTATTTTGATATCTTCTGTAGCAAAGTTTACAGAAGTAAAATAGGGTAAGTAAGGCACGGGGATTACCAATTACTATAGTTGGTCAAATAATAAATATATTGTTTGATTTATCGATAATAATTCATGCTATGCTTTCAGATTTTGAAAATGCTGTATATACATTTTCCAATGTAAGTTAACCTTAAGGATTCAGTGATGATATAGATGGAAAGGCCTTAGTTTGTAAAAATAGATTATATAACAGTGCAAGGTATGGGAGTGGATCAAACAATCAAGCTTATAGTATTTAAGGAGACAATGTCAGGAAGATATTAAACTTGGTGATCCTTCATCTCATCAGAAGGAATGAGATAGGATCAGAATAATGTTGATTTGCATCCCCACCAAAACTTTTTAGCAATCAACCTGTTAGGCTAAAGGGAAAGGGAAAGGGGTAAGAGGATATCTTTGTTTGTGGTTGGTCTTCCTCTCATCTGGATATCCCAATTGTTTCTGGAATGTTGTGGGACTGAAAAAGAGTATAAAGGGGAAAGCAAGTCAGTAGGGAATATCCATACTGGAGGATCTGCATGAAGAATTTCTTTTTTCCCTTTGTAGCATGTCGCTGTAATCTCAATGGCTCATTCTCAGAGGTTTGCCATACACAGACTGGGCAATGTGAATGCAAACCCAATGTTCAAGGACTTCGTTGTGATGAGTGCCAGGTAAGGAATAAGCTCTTCCTGATCTTTTTTTAAAATTTTCTTTATTTCAAAATCTATAAAGAGCTTTAGAGGCACAAAATGTATTTTAATATATAAAAAAGAATAAGAGTGAGATAGTGTGGATAGCATTGGAGACCAGTAGTCCTTAGTTCAAATACTGCCTCTGACACTTCTTAGTTGTGTGACCACAAGTAAGTCACTTAACTTCTGAGTACCCTAGATTCTTTGCTAAGACTAAAAATTGCTAGTTTATAGTCTTTGCTAAGACTATAAATTGTTAGAGGCAATTCTACTCTGAGTCTCTAAAATCACAGGTGCAGACCAAAAGAAAAAGTATACATATTCAAGGGATAATTTAGAAATCATTTATCAATTCCCCAATTCACAAATATTCAAATGATAGGAACAGATAATTTTCAGATAATGAAATTAGAGCCATTTCTAGTTATATCAAAAAATGCTCTAAATCACTATTAATTAGAAAAACTCAAATTAAAACAACTCTGAAGTACCACTTCACACCTCTCAGATTGGCTAAGATGACAGGAAAAAAGAATGATAAATGTTGGAGGGGATATGGCCAAACTAGGTCACTAATGCATTGTTGGTGGAGTTGTGAAATGATCTGATCATTCTGGAGAGCTACCTGGAAGCCAAAGAGCTATAAAACTATGCATATCCTTTGACTAGCAGTGCCATTACTGGGTCTATATCCCAAAGAAATCATAAAGGACCCACATGTGCAAAAATGTTTATGGCAGTTCTTTTTGTGGTAGCAAAGAATTGGAAAAGCCATGGATGCTTATCAATTGGGGAATGACTGAACAAATTGTGGTACATGAAAGTAATGGAATATTATTGTTCTATAAAAAATGATAAACAAGCTGATTTTAGAAAGGCCTGGAAAGATTTACATGAATTGATGCTGAGCCAAATAAGCAGAACCAGGAATATATTATACACAATAATGGCAAGAATGTGCAATGATCAACTATGAAAGGCTTGGTTCTTCTCACTGGTTCAGTGATCCAAAGCCATCCCAATAGACTTTGGATAGAAAATGCCATCTGCATACAGGAAAAGAAGTAAGGAGATTGAATGTAAATCCACACATTCTATGTTCACTTCTTTTTTCTGTTTTTTCTTATCTCTCCCATGGTTTTTTTTTCCTTTTGCTCTGATTTTTCTCTCCCATCATGGTTCATAAAGCAATGTGTATTAAAATTAAATTTACTACAATAAAAAATAAGTATATATATATATATATGGTCAATGTAATATTTGGAGTAATCAGCAAAATTTTATGGCAAATTAATATTTGGCCATCAGTATATACTTCAGTGTCAATAGAAATGTGTATTATTTGCTGTAATTCAGATGTTCCTGTAGTAAAGAATATAAACCATTCATATTTAGTATGAGCAATTTTACAGCTCTTTGAGGAAATTCTCACCACAGGCAAACTTCAGGGAGGATCTTATTCAGTACAAAGTAAAACACTTTGTTATCCTTGTATTCCTGGCACAGTTAAATAGCCTTTGATTTTAACAAAATACCTCTAGTTTTGTCATTTTAAACACATTGCCAGCTAGTGTTTTGAACTTGAAAACAGCTTTGAGATTTGCTAATGTATTTTTTTAAAGAATCATCTTACAAAAATGAGATTTTTAATGAAAATTAGCTGTCAATCTTGTGTGAATGGGACTCTACCAATCCTATCACAATCAGCAGAGTGTACACTTGGAGAATTTCCCGGAGATGAAGCTTTGCACTGATTCTTCCATGCTGGGTCCATCCCATTTGTTAGAGCCGATAGAATTCACTTGCAAGGCAGGTAGTCAAGATCGCAGTAAGTTCTGTAACCCAGGGATAAAGAGAATCTAGCACTTAACTCTGCTTTTATTTTTTGTTGTCATTTTATTTATGTCTGACTTTTCATGACCCTCTGGGATTTTCTTAGCAAAGACACTGGAGGGTTTGCCATTTCCTTCTCCAGCTCATTTTACAGATAAGGAAACTGAGGCAAGAAGAATGAAGTTACTTGCCCAGGTTCACACAGCTAGTAAGTGTCCAAGGTCAGATTTGAATTCAGAAAGATGAGTCTTCCTGACTTCATGCCCAGCATTCTATCCACTGAGCCATCTCACTGCCCCCTGGTTTCAATAGCCAGCTATTTTAGCTGAATCCCCACAGATGTTCACTTGGAACATGCAAATCTATTTCTGCAGCCTGTGTTCCAGCTAGGTTACTTTCACAGGACAACAATTAGTCCTTATGAATACCAGGAGGCAATTTGGTTTAATATAGAGAAAAATTGAGTGAGTGTCAGGAAAACTTGTTTCAAGGTCTGTCTCTGACACAGACTGGCAGTGTGACCCTGCATAAGCCATTTCTCAGGGTCCCATGCAATTTTTCAAAATTATAACTTTCAGAGTAGCTATGGCTCTGCATTCATGATCTTGAAACAAGGTCTTCCTTGCTTCCTTCAATAAGCTCATAGATCTTGTCCACAAATGTATATGTGTGTGTGTGTGTATGTATACAGACATATTTACATTCAGTAGAAGGTACTTCTCTAGTGTCAACATCCTGCCTTTAAGAATAAGTGAGAGTATCTTTGTATTCAAACTCTTGAATACTGTCTTATACTTTCTGTTTCACATTTTCTTTTGCCTTCGGCTCTGAAAGCTCCAGTTGCAGTGGGACTCAGAGAAGCAATTCTGTGTGTTTTGTGACTGCAACCCTCTTGGCTCTGTGTCACCTCACTGCGACAAGACTGGAAGATGTATCTGTAAATCAGAATTTGTAGGTAAAAAGTGTGAACTCAGCAGGCAGGTGCATAAACAGGAAGAGAAGCCATGGATAACCCAGCAACTACAAGGTCCTCCTCCTCCTCTTCCTCCTCCCAGATGGGGTTCTGTCAGTGCAAGTGGGTGCCCCCGGGGGGCCTATAGACCCCAATCACTGGTAATCTCAGAGGCACTGCATGGAATGTGTCTCAGCATGGATTTTTCTGTGTGCTATTGCTGACATTTTTGGCCTTTGTGTGCCTAGCACAGTGCCTGGCGCACAAGAGGCACAATACTGATTGATGGTTTCTGGACATAACTTTATTGCATTATCATAAGTCAAGACTGTCAAGTCTGTACATTGTAAATGCAGAAGTAAATTGACTGACAGTTTCAGTTTTTGAAATGTGTCTTTCTAAGGCCCAAGTTGGACCACTCCATTTCCCTGCTTGAAAGCTTTCATTGTCCCCCTATTGTCTCTAAAGTAAAAGAGATGTTTCTGCCTCTTTGTATTCACAAAAGTGATCATTTATGTCTCTCTCCTTTTCCTCTGCTATATCACCTTTTAGAATCTCTATCCTTCTTAAAGAATGAGCTCAATTCATTTTCCAGAAAGCCTTCACTATCTACCCTGCTAACTTTTGCTGAAAGGGCTTTTTCCAATCTCAAATGTTAATAGAATAGCTTGTCTAGATCTTCCCATTGCCCCTAACCTTATAGGTTGAAACCCTAGTAATAGAACTCCTTGAGGATAAGGGTTTTTTTTCTTTTTATATCCTGAGTGGTTAGCATGATAATTTGCCAAATACTAAGTGTTTAATAACTATTTTTTGCCTACTCTAATACCTCTTTGTGGTGTATCATGACCCTTAATTCTCAAAGGCTGTACCTAAACTCTGGCTCTTCTGCCAACCTAAAAGGGCATCAATGGATATCACAAGGGGCAGGGGATAGAGAGAAGGGGGAGTGGGAGAAGGAAAGGCAGAAGGAGAAGCAGACTCATAAAACACATCAACTATGGCATTAAAAGTTGTAATTTGCAAAATTAAAGCATCCATATGCCTAAATAAATCTTACCAATATTAATATTAGATACTCAACTAAATCAGCTTAAAATACAATGGAAGGCTCAATTCAAGAAAGCAAGAAAACATGTAGCATGGTGTCCCTTTTGACTTATTATTATTAATTACTATTTATCAAGTTTTGTTTTTATGGGTTCAGATGGACAATCTTTTTGCTAATCTCTTTTCTAACAAAAATTAGAAAAAATATGATGAAGTTTTCTGGCCAATTCCATCAAGTCTCATTTCTAGTCTTACCAATCTTTTTTTAAGTCCTAATTCTGATGTCAGCCTTTAAAACAAAATGTCTGAAACCCAGTGTATCATTCTTGTATACATGTCTTGAGTACCTATTCAAGCATAGTCTTGCAAACACAACCCAAAAGTACCTATTTTTTAGAATAGAGAGAAGGAAGAAGAAAACTATTAGTTTAAATAGAAAATAACTTTTTTACCAACCATCTAAAAATGCATTCAGTAAGTTGCCTAGATATTTTAGACATCTAAATGTTTGTATCACATAGATAAAATATTCAGGTATTTGTACCACATTTTTATCTGGATATTTGACTATATAGACAGAAAAAAATTAAAGAAGGTATGAGAAAGTCATTCATTCTTTTAAATCTAAGAATCATTCCATTTTCACTTATGAAGTAAAAAAAATTCAGAAAATTTCACACTAGGAATTATGGTTCTTTTAAAACACAGTATCATTTCTTAGAAAAAAATACTCTTTGAAACACAGAAATCAGAAGAAAGCAGTACATTCCATGGTCTCTTTCCTGCTCTTTTTCCTCCCGTGCAAAGCCCAGTTTCAGTCTTTCAGACAATTTTTCCCCTAGTTTTCACCTTTATAAATAGAATTTATGAGAACCTATCAAAGTTCTTATTGAGAGCTGAGCTCTAGACTCTGCTTGGTTGGCTTCAATGCATTAATCTAAATGTCTGGCCTGAGATCTTTGTTATTCATGTTTGTTTTCTGAGTGTGCTTTTCTTAACCTTTGAAAGTAATCTTTGAGGGTGGCAATTGCAATTAGAAACGTAATTATTGAATTTGGGTAGTCTATACTCTGTAGAAACTTGATTTCATGCTCTTTTTTAAATTCTACATTGGTAATTTCTTGTTGATTTTCTTAAAAAATATTTCCTACAGGTATCTTTGGGTGCTTTCCTTCATTTTAAAAGTAGGATACTACTCTTTATTCTATTTCTTATTTAAGCTAAACAATATTAAACTGTCACATAAGATCCTCTTTTACCCTTTTTTCTTTTGTTAACATCAATGGACATTTGTCATTTTCATGAGGGTTTGCAAAAAAAATAGAAATGGAAAGAGAAAAAATTCATAGTAAGTAGAAGTTTTAAAAAAAAAAACCATAATGCCTGGATATTCTTACTCAACCTGTAGCAAAACATGAAAGCATCTTAAGTTTCAAGAAAATTAATTTTGTATTCCCCAATTTGTTTTTCCAATTTTATTGTCAACATAATGAATACAATGATGAAAATGATCTTAGTAACAAAAAATCTTTTAGGGCTATATAGTTCACTTTTGAAGTTTCTTTTCATGAAAAAAATTATTTTCAATTAGTTTATTATCTCTATAGCCAAAAGAACTAGGACAAGAGAAAACTGACCTTCACATGCAAACCTGGCATTCTATAGTGAAGATGCTTTGAGTTTTTGTCATAGTAATAAGGGTGTTGGCTGTCTTCATCTTCATTCAGGGTATTTATGACTAATGGCACATATTTGTAAGACAGCAGGCTAATGTTAGGAATGTAAAAGATTGTTTTCCTCAAAGAAATAACTTGTATGTGGATAATCTATGAAAATGAAAATTTCTTTCTTTAGCATATCCTTATAGAGCTTTCATCAATAAGCAACTCTGGGAAGAATACCAAGTAATTTATTATTTAGACTTTGATGTGCACATATTTCCCAAGACATTTCATCAAACATGTCCCTAACTGCAAATAAAGTGAATTTAGTAAATAATCCTACTGACTTCCCATTCCACTCATTTTTCGCAAATGTTTCACCTAATGATCCCAGTGTCAGCTAGACCCTGACTGTGCCTGGACGATAGAAGATAAAATGGCTATTTTTGTCACAGTATTTGAAACAGATTGTATTTCAAAACCAAAAATTATTATTGGCACATACATTTAAACAATTAGTGTGCAATCAAAAAAACTTGAGAGTGATCCAACTGTTTCATTTTGCCAATGTGGACACCAGTGCTGAGTTACATTTATACAATCAATGGATCATAGATTTAGAACTAGAAGGGACCTTAGAAGCCATTTAATTCAGATCTTCTCATCTGACAGATAGAGTAACTGGGGCCTAGAGAGATTAAATGTCTTGAAGGCCACACTGGTAATTTTCAGCAAGCAGTATTTATACCTGGATCCACTGACTCCAAATATAGCACCCTTTCCATTGTATCATGATTCAGTTCCTAAATCAATGACCTAAAGTTTCTCTCTTTTTGTTTATGTATAATAGATAGAATTGAGTAGAAGAAATATCAGTCCAAGAAAGAAAATATTTTATTTTCCAATTTTTCTGAAGCTCTTTTAAAATAAGATCAAAAATATCTATATAACAACTTTTGCAAACCTATAATCCAGGACCTGAAAGAAGTTAGCTAAACCTAAAAAAAATGAAACTATGAACAAGGGAGGTTTTAATTAAAACTAGAAGTCACCCATGGCTTCCATCTTTTGGACAGATCATTGCTATGACCTTGGGACGTGTGGGAAAAGGCTAGTTAAAATGTTACAGACCTCAAAATATTGCCCCTGTGCTGCCCTCATTTCTGATGTGACTTCAATTTAATAGTTTTTTTTTTTCCTTCTCTGCTATGGTAGGAAATATCTATTAACTTTAATAACAGTCTAGCTGTCACCGAAATAGCATAAAAGAGAGAAACCCACAGTCCACAATTCCTTCTGTTCCCACCTGCATACTTTATTTAGCTGTTATGATTTTGGCTTATTTGTCCTTAACTGGTTTTCCTTTTCCTTCCATACCAGCCTCAAACCTTTGGCCTACAGTCTTCCCAGGGCTGTGTTCCTTGCAACTGCAATTCCTTTGGATCCAAGTCTTTTGATTGTGAAGAGAGTGGGCAGTGTTGGTGCCAGCCTGGAGTAGCAGGAAAGAAATGTGACCGGTGTGCTCATGGCTTTTTTAACTTTCAAGAGGGAGGTTGCACTCGTAAGTAAACATCTATTCTCCTTCAGCTCATTATTTATGATTTTGAAGGGAAAGAGAAAAAGCTGCTTTTTTTATTTTCAGCATCCTAGAATGAAGCAACAGAGGGGGGAGGATTGCTATTGAGACATGATTTCCAGTAATTGGGAGGAACTGATTGCTAAGGTGAAATGATAGGAAGCATTCATTCCTCTCCAGCCTGCACTCCTGATTCTCCCAGTCTCTATAATGAAAGCTTCTTGAGCATAGGGACTATCTTTCTTTTTGCTTGAATTTATAATCTCAGCAATTAACACAGTGCCTGGCACATAGTAAAGGCTTAAGGAATTGCTCACTTCTTAACTATGGAAAAAAAAAAACACATTAGAGAAAAAATATTAGAGAATAGCAAAGTGCCCCTAATTTAGACATCACTAATCTATAATTTACAACCAATAACTTGCGGGTCCAGACTATCATTTATTTTTGCTTATCAAGCATTATATTATAAATCACATAAAGTTTTCAGCACTACAGAAATGAATTATCGTTTTATGTGTATTTTATATTACCTACACATATTTCTATTATTATATAGATAGTTTGCTATATAGGGAGAGAGTCATAAAATCATTTCATTTTCTTCATATATAGAACTAAATATGAGTGTTATTAAAGTCATTAAACTGAATTAGAAGCTACAAAATAATTGCTGATTGTAATATTTTTGTAATTTATTAATATTCAGATATTCAAAAATATTACAACTAGTGATTACTTTCGGGCTTCTAATTCAATGAGTATAGGACTGTAGGAAGAATGTTTCACATGGTTGAGAGAATCAAATGTCCCAGAAATCCTCAAACTCTTTAAACTTACCCATTTACATAGGAACTGAGATTTCAATTAGAAATTATACTCATCTGCCCATTACAGTGGAGACATTCTATCCATTACATTGGGGGAAGCCAAGTGGTACAGTGGAGATAGAGCACCAGGCTTGGAATCAGGAAAACTCATCTTTCTGAATTCAAATTCAGCCTCAGACAGTAACTATGTGAACTTTGGCAAGTTATTTAACTCTGTCTACCTCAGTTTCTTTATCTATAAAATGAGCTGGAGAAGGAAATGACAAATCATTCCAGTATCTTTGTCAAGAAAACCCCAAATGGCTTCCGGGGGTGGAGCCATGGTGGCGGAGATCAGACAGGATTCTCTGTAACCTCCTCTAACCTCCCCTCAAACCAACAAAATATGAAGCCTCTAGACTGATTCTGAAGCAAAAAAATCCACAATATCTGGAGAACAACATTATTCTAGAAGAAGATACTCTGGAAGAACCTCAAAACAGGTCTGTTTTAATGGGGCAGGGGGTGGCCTACTGAACCCAGACTGCAGCACAGGGAGACCGGGGCAGGGAGCTGGAGCAGGGAGCTGGAACAGGAGTCAGAACAGAAGTGGGAGCGTTGTGCTTTTCACACACCTGGGAGTCTTCTGCGAGTCTCTTGGAACAATTTATCCTGATTGTGGGCAGGTGGTTTGGAGGGTCTGCCTTTTGAGGGGGATAGATTGTGAACCACTGAACCCCTGATGAGCATCAGACCTAGCTGCCATTACACAGCACCTTAAAGCAATCAATCCAACAACAGGTCTGATAAGCACCAGAAATAATTCAATCAGCGGAGCTGCCCAGCCCCTGACATAATTCAATCAGCAGAACTGCCCAGTTCCTGAAATAACTCAATCAGCAGAACTGCCCCAGGGCAAATTAAAGCAGCTGTCCCACCTTTGCCCTAAACAGACCTCACACCTTTAAAAAAAAATGAATAAAAAACCAAAAAGAGCTCTCACCATAGACAACTTTTATGGAGAGAGGGAAGAACAGACCTCAAATCCTGAGGCCCCTAAAGGTAAAGCAACTCCAGAAAAAGCCCCAAAGAAAGACATAAATTGGTCTCCATGTCACAAGGCTTTCTTTGAAGATTGCATAAAAAATTTTAAAAGAGAGTTAGAAGAAACATGGGGAAACGAAATGAGATCACTGCAAAATAAAATAGAAAAAATGGAAAAAGAATGCAATGAACAAAAAATGTAATTGGTCAATTGCAAAAGGAACTAAAAACAGTAACTGAAGAAAATAAGACATTAAAAATTAGAATCGAACAATTGGAAATGAATGACTCATCAAGACTTCAAGAATCAGTTGAACAAAAACAAAAAAATGAAAAGATAGAGAAAAACATGAAATATCTCCTAGGAAAAACAACTTACCTGGAAAATAGATCTAGGAGAGACAATCTAAGGATTATAGGGCTTCCTGAAAGCCATGATGAAAAAAAGAACCTGGACACTATATTCCAGGAAATCATAAAAGAAAACTGCCCTGATATTTTGCACCCAGAAGGCAAAATACTCCTTGAAACAATCAACCGATCACCTCCCGAAAGAAACCCAAAAAT
This sequence comes from Myrmecobius fasciatus, assembly GCA_023553655.1. Lineage (NCBI taxonomy): Eukaryota > Metazoa > Chordata > Mammalia > Dasyuromorphia > Myrmecobiidae > Myrmecobius > Myrmecobius fasciatus. The sequence continues at coordinate 79,987 of JAJPUD010006809.1, forward strand.
TAAGTCCCCCAGAAATATCGTGGCTAAATTCCAGAACTATCATACCAAGGAAAAGATATTACAAGAAGCCAGAAAGAAACAATTTAAATATCGGGGAGCTACAATGAGGATCACACAGGACCTAGCAGCTTCTACTTTGAGGGATCGAAGGGCCTGGAATCAGATATTCCGAAGGGCAAAGGTACTTGGATTACAGCCAAGAATAAGTTACCCAGCCAGAATGAGCATTATCTTCCAGGGAAGAAGTTGGTCTTTCAATGATATAGGAGAATTTCATCTATTTCTACTGAAAAGACCAGAACTGAACAAAAAATTTGATCTACAAACACAGAACACAAGAGAAACATAAAAAGGTAACAAGAAAAAATAACTCTTGAGAACTATATTTATGTTATAGATACTTATAGAATGAGGGTTGATTTTATGAATTGATTATTACATTATGATTATATGATTACTGTGATTTTATGATTATTATCATATGATTACTGTGATTTTATGATTATTATTACATGTTTATTGTGATTTTATGAATCTTATGATATGATAAACTGAAAAAGAAATTAGAGGTAGAAAAGGGATAACACTGGAAGAAGAGGAAAAGGAGGTAAAATAAGGGAAATTACATCACATGTAGAGGCAAAGAAAACCTATAATGATTGAGGGGAGAAAAGGGAGGGGAATGAGAATTGGGTTAATCTCCATCTCATCAGATTTTGCTCAGAGGGAATAATAGACGTACTTATAAGGAAACTGGAGGGAAAGGGGGGGAAAAGGGGGTGGGTGGGGCTCTAAAGGGGAAGGATTGTTTGAGGGAAGTGGTTTTCAAAAGCAAAATAGTAGGGAGGAGGGAAAGGGGATAAGAAAGAGAAAAGCATAAGCTAGGGTAAATAAGATGACAGGAAATACAGAATTAGTTATTTTAACTGTGAATGTGAATGGAATGAACTCTTCCTTAAAGCAGAAGCAGATAGCAGAGTGGATTAAAAACCAGAATCCAACAATATGTTGTATACAAGAACCACATCTAAAACATAGAGATACATACAGGGTGAAGGTAAAAGGCTGGAGCAGAATCTATTATGCTTCAGGTGAACAAAAAAAAGCAGGGGTAGCAATCCTGATCTCAGACCAAGTAAAAGCAAAAATAGACTTAATTAAAAGAGACAAAGAAGGAAATTATATCTTCCTAAAGGGTACCATAGATGATGAAGCAATATCAATACTAAACATATATGCACCAAGTGGTATAGCATGGAAATTCCTAGAGGAAAGGTTCAGAGAGATGCAAGAAGAAATAGACAGCAAAACTATAATAGTGGGGGATCTCAACCTCCCTCTCTCAGAACTTGATAAATCAAACCACAAAATAAATAAGAAAGAAGTTAAGGAGGTCAACAAAATGTTAGAAAAGTTAGGTATGATAGATCTTTGGAGGAAATTAAATGGAGACAGAAAGGAGTTTACTTTTTTCTCAGCAGTCCATGGAACTTATACAAAAATTGACCATGTGCTAGGACACAAAAACCTCAAAATCAAATGCAGGAAGGCAGAAATAATAAATGCATTTTTTTCAGATCATGACGGAATAAAAATCACATGCAATATAAGGCCAGGAGAAAATAGACCAAAAAGCAATTGGAAACTAAATAATTTTATCCTAAAGAATGAATGGGTGAAACAGCAAATTACAGACACAATTACTAATTTCATTCAAGAGAATGACAATAATGAGACCACATACCAAAATTTGTGGGATACAGCCAAAGCGGTAATAAGGGGAAATTTTATATCTCTAGATGCTTATTTGCATAAAATAGAAAAAGAGAAAATCAATGAATTGGGCTTGCAACTAAAAAAGCTAGAGAAAGAACAAATTAAAAACCCCCAATCAAATACCAAACTTGAAATCCTAAAAATAAAAGAAGAGATTAGTAAAATTGAAAGTAAAAAAACTATTGAATTAATAAATAAAACTAAAAGTTGGTTCTATGAAAAAACCAACAAAATAGATAAACCTCTAGTTAATTTAATTAGAAAAAGGAAAGAGGAAAATCAAATTGTTAGTCTCAAAAATGAAAAGGGAGAACTTTCCACCAATGAAGAGGAAATTAGAGCAATAATCCAGAGTTACTTTGCCCAACTGTATGCCAATAAATTTGATAACCTAAGTGAAATGGAGGAATATCTACAAAAATATAGATTGCCCAGATTAACAGAAGACGAAATAAATTACTTAAATAGTCCCATTTCAGAAAAAGAAATAGAACAAGTCATTAATCAACTCCCTAAGAAAAAATCCCCAGGACCTGATGGATTTACATGTGAATTCTACCAAACATTTAAAGAACAGTTAACTCCAATATTATATAAACTATTCGGAAAAATAGGAAATGAAGGACTCCTACCAAACTCTTTTTATGATACAGACATGGCACTGATACCTAAACCAGGTAAAACAAAAACAGAGAAAGAAAATTATAGACCAATCTCCTTAATGAATATTGATGCAAAAATCTTAAATAAAATATTAGAAAAGAGATTACAGAAAATCATTCCTAGAATAATACACCATGACCAAGTAGGATTTATACCAGGAATGCAGGGATGGTTCAATATTAGGAAAACTATTAACATAATTGACTATATTAATAACCAAACTAACAAAAACCATATGATAATCTCAATAGATGCAGAAAAAGCATTTGATAAAATCCAACATCCATTCCTATTAAAAACATTAGAGAGTATAGGAATTAATGGACTTTTCCTTAAAATAGTCGGTAGCATCTATTTAAAACCATCAGCTTGCATCATATGTAATGGTAATAAACTGGAACCATTCCCAATAAGATCAGGGGTGAAACAAGGTTGTCCACTATCACCATTACTGTTCAATATTGTATTAGAAATGCTAGCCTTGGCAATAAGACAAGAAAAAGAGATTAAAGGAATTAGAGTAGGTCATGAGGAAACCAAATTATCACTCTTTGCAGATGATATGATGGTCTACTTAGAGAACCCTAGAGAATCAACTAAAAAACTATTAGAATTAATCCACAACTTTAGCAAAGTTGCAGGATACAAAATAAATCCACATAAATCATCAGCATTTTTATACATCACCAACAAAATGCAACAGCAAGAGATACAAAGAGAAATTCCATTCAAAATAACTATCGATAGTATAAAATATTTGGGAATATATCTGCCAAGGGAAAGTCAGGATCTATATGAGCAAAACTACAAAACACTCTCCACACAAATAAAGTCAGATCTAAACAATTGGAAAAACATCAAGTGCTCTTGGATAGGTCGAGCGAATATAATAAAGATGGCAATACTACCTAAACTAATCTATCTATTTAGTGCTATACCAATCAAACTCCCAAGAGATTATTTAACTGAACTAGAAAAAATAACAACAAAATTCATCTGGAAAAACAAAAGGTCAAGAATTTCAAGGGAATTAATGAAAAAAAATGCAAATGAGGGTGGCCTAGCTGCACCAGATCTAAAACTATATTATAAAGCAGTGATCACCAAAACCATTTGGTACTGGCTAAGAAATAGAGTAGTGGATCAGTGGAATAGGTTAGGTTCACAGAACAAAATACTCAATGACAATTGTAATCTAGTGTTTGATAAACCCAAAGACCCCAGTTTTTGGGATAAAAACTCACTATTTGACAAAAACTGCTGGGATAATTGGAAACTAGTCTGGAAGAAATTAGGCATTGACCCACACCTAACACCATATACCAAGATAAGGTCAAAATAGATTCATGATCTAGGCATAAAGAATGATATTATAAACAAATTAGAACAATGTAGGATGGTTTACCTCTCAGACCTGTGGAGGGGGAAGGAATTTGTGACCAAAGAAGAACTAGTGGTCATCATTAATCACAAAATAGATAAGTTTGACTATATCAAGTTGAAAAGTTTTTGTACAAACAAAATGAATGCAGACAAGATTAGAAGGGTAGCAGTAAACTGGGAAAATATTTTTACATCCAAAGGTTCTGATAAAGGCCTCATTTCTAAAATATATAGAGAATTGACTCAAATATATAAGAATTCAAGCCATTCTCCAATTGACAAATGGTCAAAAGATATGAACAGACAATTTTCAGACGAAGAAATTGAAACTATTTCTGGTCACATGAAAAGGTGCTCCAAGTCACTATTGATCAGAGAAATGCAAATTAAGACAACTCTGAGATACCACTACACACCTGTCAGATTGGCTAAAATGACAGGAAATGATAATGATAGCTGTTGGAGGGGATGTGGGAAAATTGGGTCACTGATACATTGTTGGTGGAACTGTGAACGGATACAACCATTCTGGAGAGCAATTTGGAGCTATGCTCAAAAAGTTATCAAACAGTGTATACCCTTTGACCCAGCAGTGTTTCTACTGGGCCTATATCCCAAAGAGATTTTAAAGGAGGGAAAGGGACCCATATGTGCAAAAATGTTTGTGGCAGCCCTTTTTGTAGTGGCAAGAAACTGGAAATTGAAAAGATGCCCATCAATTGGAGAATGGCTGAATAAATTATGGTATATGAATGTTATGGAATATTATTGTTCTGTAAGAAATGACCAACAGGAAGATTTCAGAGAGGATTGGAGAGACTTGCATGAACTGATGCTGAGTGAAATCAGCAGAACCAGGAGAACATTATACACAGCAACAAGACTATACGATGATCAATTTTGATGGTCATGGTTCTCTTCAACAATGATGTGATTCAAACCAGTTGTGCTGCAATGAAGATAGTCATATACATCCAGACAGAGGCCTGTGGGAACTGAGAGTGAACCACAACACAGCATTTTAATGCTTTCTGTGAATATTTCCATGCATTCTGTTTTCCTTCTTAGGTTTTTTTTTCTTCTTCTCTTTCTAGATCTGATGTTTCTTGTGCAGTAAGATAACTGTATAGATATGTATACATGTATTGTACTTGTCATATAATTTATCCTCTCTAGCATGTATTAGATTACCTGTCATCTAGGGGTGGGGGGTGGGGGGAGGGAAAGGAAAAGCTTGGGAAAAAAAAGTTTTTTTTGCAAAGGTCAATGTTGAAAGGTCACTCATATGTTTTGCAAATAAAAAGCTTTAAAAAAAAAAAAAGAAAAGAAAGCCCCAAATGAGATCACCAAGGGACAAGCATAACTGAAAAAACATCCATTATAACAGAGGCAGAGTGAAATAATGGAAAGGGTCAGAAAATTCTATATTCAAATTTTGACCATTTCTTATTTGACTTGAAAGTTAATTGGACTTACTAATTATGCAAGGCCTAGATTTTCTGGGTCTATTTCCTCCTATATAAAAGAATTTGAGAAGGTAATTTCGAAAGCCTGTTACAGACCTAAAAAAAAAAAAAAGAAAAGAAAAGAAAAGCCTGAGAATCTAAGGCAAAAGTATTAAATTTACTTGACTTAATACTATATTAACTTGAAAAATAATAGAGCTGCATTTTTAAATGTATAATATATATTCAAATTTCTACTGTTTGTACAATAGTGCCTCCAGCCATAGACTATACAGATGAGAATATTAATATTCTTCTAGAGGATTCGTTATGCTAATCACTTTGTTAAAGGCAAAATTAGCAAAGAATCTAAATCAGAGAATTGGACAGGCTGCTCTCTCAGGCCACACACTCTCTTTATTCCACACATAAAGCTGACTTGAATTGTGGTACATTCCTAAAAGAATCACAGGATCTAATTTTGAATGCATGCTTTGTTATTTACTGCTTGTCTGATTGTGGGCAAGCCATTTAACTTCTCTGTTCCTCAGTTTCCTCATGTAAAATGAGGAGATTAGACTAAATGACTCCTAAGGTATTTTGAAGCTCTATATCCATGATTTTATGATCTCTCTCAAACTTTTTGTCCAGGGTTGATATAGAATTTCTTTATAATATCTTACTAATATCAGCTCTGTATAAGTTAATTTGCTGTCATTCACCTTAAACCTATTGAGTTCAAAAGGTTTATAGCCTCACTTGCTACAGGAAGCCTGACCAACCTCAACACATTGTATAAGTGAATATAAAATGAGATTTCCCATGCTACTGGTGTTTTTGTGCTTACTCCACCAAATTTCAAGTCCCCTCTTTTTTATTCTTTTGTTAAAGAAGACTATACTGGAATCTATTAGCCTAAGAGAATCAAGAGACTAAATGTCATATAGACAAGAAATGGAATCCTTCATTTAGACAGCTTTGAAGTCTTCAAAACTTTACCTTGATATTCCCTGGGAGAAGGGGATGAGAAAAGATGAATCTATTGTTTGTTCTGTATCTTCCAACATTGTAAGGAAAGAGCAAGAAATAAGGCAGATGGTAAATGCACCCTCTAAAACATTTTGCACGCATAAGTAGTGTACATGGTAAAGCATTTTTTCTTTAAACTTGCAGAGTTGTAAAACATTGCTGATGCAGATCATTTTTGTTTTTTATTCACCAAACTGAAGTTAAAAAGAACAAGTCTTATACCTGTTGTTTACCATTCAGCTGTATATACAGGAAGGAGGAAAGGGAGTGGGCAATTCCATATGTAGTAAAAAAAAAATCAGAATCAAACCCCAAATGATTAAATATAATCATAATTATGGTCCATAGAATTAGGATGGAATTAACTTTTAATAATCCATGATAAATTGAGAAATATTTTAAAACTTAGTAAATTGGAAAGATTCTAACTCAGGGAATTAGGTGAAAGGTAAAGTCATTTCAAGCTTATATGCAAATTATACTGATAATTATTTCTTATCTTTTGTTTTATCTCCTGTGAAGCCTGTGAGTGTGCCCATCTGGGTAATAACTGTGATCCAAATACCGGCACATGTATTTGTCCTCCCAATACCATTGGAGACAAATGTGATAAGTGTGCACCTAACTCTTGGGGCCATAGCATCATTCATGGCTGTAAGGTAAGTAGGCTCACTCCTTTCTCTCTTCGTGGTAAAGCCAGAGAATGGGCTGTTTTTCTTTGGTGAGAAGCTCTAATTACAACCATAAACTGACAAAGCTTTCCAGAATGATGCTGGTTCTATGAGTTCTAATACTGATGAAATCAACCTTAGAAATGTGAACCTATACCTAACCAGTATTAAATCCTAGTTAAGCAGTCAATGATTTTTTAAACTATCAAAGTTACACTTTTTATAGTAATACATACATGGAACAATTATATTCCTGAAATGTCATAACTGATATTGTATATTATAAGTTGTGCTCTAAGAACATTATGGGAATTTAACCATTTAAAGGATTCCTGAGATAATTATAAGATGGAAAGCAAATAATCATAACCCTTACTTGTCTGATTGGTAAGTTTGGATTTCTATATACTGGGATTTCTTAAAAGATGGTTCATATTTATTTTCTTCATTAAGGGGTGGAGATTTTTATATATTTTAATGGACAACATTCTAACATTAGCATCATATCGAGTTCTATTTGTTGTAAAGTTAAAGTATAGAATTAAATTGCCTGACCTCCTAAATACCTGATCAAATAGCACTTCTTCAAAAGATATAAGCTTTTATTCATCTACAAAAAATGTGTCTGAGCATGTTACAAGCAGGAATTGTGGGGAAAAATATAACACACTGTTAAGTCTAGTCTTCAATAAAAAAAATTTCTCCATCACTTTTTTAAAGTTTAGATGATCAATAAAACAAGTTCTAATTTTCTATTTCCAAGGTGTAAAAGCTTACACTAAAAATTTAACCACAGATTCCAAAATAACCCTGGTTACAAAGTCATACTTTTAAATATTTCTGCTGTCTCTTCAGATTCTGGCTTCAAGTGATTTGACATGAAGGCACCAGTTTAGACAGGAAGGCACTTAATATATCTGATATTTGCTGGTAGTAACTCTGAAAATAGTTCTCAATGAGTATTTAAATGTAAGTGCATGCCTTTCTCAGGAAAGGACAGGACACTATCCATTTTGAGAAGGATAAATAAGTCCCCAGGGAGAGAAGTTAGAAAAGTATGAGCTCTTTAATGGTTGAATATGTTAAAGCAAAATGCTGTCATCAAAATTTCAACAGTATCCTTTTGTCTTATATTACATATTATATTTCTTTTCACTGTTTAAGGGTTAAGTGACTTGCCCGGGATCATACAGCTAGTAAGCATCAGAGTTCAGATTTGAATTTATGTTCACCTGACCCTAGGAGTCTTTTCCTTTATTACATCACCTATCTGCCCCAAATAATCAAATCTTGACCCACACACAATTTAGAATTATTCATGGCGTCATAAATCTAGATTGAAAGAAAACTCAGGATTAGATTAGTCTATGTATCTTCTTCACTTTACAGATGAGGAAACTGAGACTCTTGGATGTTAGATGGCTTGTCCATAGTCACACAAGTAACAAGCAACAGTCAAGATTCCAACTCAGATCTTCCATAATTTCAAGTTTAGTACTTTAAATTATACTCACCATCCACTACACTATACCATTTCTTCTAATGAGGTTAGCATTCCTAGAGCACATACAAACTTGAATTCATAAGTGAGCAGTGACAAAGGGAAACCAGTCTAGCCAAGGGAAGTTTAAAAGATGCTAAATTTATTATCAGGAGACCTTAAATTAAAGGGTAATACTTAATGTTCTCTAAAGTCTTTCCAACCTGAGATTTTATGATTCTCTCTTCTCACCATTCTTTCACCAAAAAACATTTCTGCCCCACCACTTAATTTTGTTTCCTGTATGACTTTGGCCGATGAGAACCTTCTATGAACAACAAAGGGTGTTACTTAAAGTGAAAGACATTATGAATGCCTTCAATAATGATTTTTCCCCAAAAAATAAAATCTTGAGTAATTCCATGAAGACTGCAAATGTTCTTTTTGGTGGTGGTATCATTCTTGAATCATTTTTTTTTTGAGAAGAACATGATTTCTGGCAGATTTTATAGATTACTTTAACTTCACAAAGACCCCATAATGGGATGATGTTTCTTCCTGGAGTAGAGAATTTACTTTGTCTGTTTATCTTTTATAGAAGTTCATTTCTATAAAGTTCACATCACTTCTAAAAAATCTGCAAGCTGCCAATAGCATGATCTACATAAAGATTCATGCATGACATTGGGCAAGTTTCTTTATCTCTCTAGGCCTGCCTTTCCTCTTCTGTAAAATGAGGATTTTGGACTAGTTAGAGGGTCAGCATCAGTCCTGGATTTATAATCTATAAAGTACTATTGTAAGTGCCATATAAATGCTAACTATTACTATGTTGTATCAACTGTCCCCTTTCAATGTTTAATGGCTAATTTTTCTTACTAACTGTTGACCCTAGACTTTCATCTTCCTCAGTTTCATAATCTGGAAAGTAGGAACAATAATAGCATCTCTCTCCTAGGGTTGTTGGGAAGATCAAATAAAATATTTATAAAGTGCTTTATCTGATTTAAACTGCTCTATAAATGTCAGCTATTGTGTTTATTGTTATTATTTTTTGCTATAACCTGAGTCTAGTTTTATTTTTGACACACATTGGCTGTGTGACTGTAGGCAAATCATTTAACCTTTCAGTTCTCTAGTACATGTACCTGACTTGATTAAGGAGTTTCCTTACTCAAGGGTTATTTATATTTATGTCAATCCATTGATAACATTAAATATCCCTACTTCAGGGATCTAATCTGATGGGGCGGATTTGAAAACTCAAGTTCATAGTAATTCTGCCATTGTATGTTTAGTCATGAAATATGAATAGTTCAAAATTAAGTACCAAGCTAGAGAAAGCAAACTCTTTAACAATGGACAGGGGGAGATTAAAATCCAAGCCATGTTTTCAGAAGAGTCACTCTCTTCTATATAATTCCTAGAAACAATACTAATACTTATGAGAAATCAAATTAATCAATGCAGTCTTTGGATAGAAAAAAAAAATACACAGAAAATAATTCTAGTCCAAATGAAATAAAGCAGGGAAGAAAGAGGAACCAAGTACCATCAGTTGCTTCATATCAGTTTTTTTCTTAGCTTTCCAGATACTTAAGCTAACACACATTTTAAAAAAAAGTCTTATACCTTGCCACCTTTCCTTCTTCATTTAATTTTCACCTCTCCAGCTTCCTAGCCTATATGGGTTTCAAGAAAGGATTTGCCCGTGTTAACACATCTGCTACCCCAGCAGCTTCATGGGTATCTTGGAGAGAGAGGGGAATGGAATAGGGTGAGTTTCTCTCCCGCTAGGTGTTCTCTCCCCTTCTTTTTTCAGAATTGCTTTATTCTTAAATGAAGCTATATTTCCCTGCCTCAGATGAGCAAAAATTCTAAGTCTTAGAAATCAATTCAGATCCAAGTCATCCTGATTCCTTCTAAAGATACTATACCTATGGAGAGTTACTACTGTAATATAAATTCAGTAACATATATTTTGAATTTTAGTAATGTTGGGTAGGTCTAATAAAATTTTATTTTAGTCTTTCCTGACTGAACACATTAATTCCAAACACCATGATGTTTCTGACGCTTTTTTTTTTCTATCGCCTGTTATGGCTCATTTTGTATGCATTAATCTATTATCGGGTGAAAAGAACTTGAGGATGTCTGGATTACTCTACCAGGTCAGACTATACGTAATGTGCTATGTTCAGTTATTGGCACCAAATTTTAGACAAGACTTTGATAATTTGAAGGAGACAACGAGAATGATGAAGTCCTAGATTTTTTGCCATATGAAGATTAAAGGAATTGGAAGATTAAAGGGAGGAGATGAACATCATAGCCATCTTAAAATATGTGAAGGTCTATAACATTGGAAAAAAATTAGAATTTTCTGTTCAGTCCCAGAAAGGACTAAATTTACACTCAGTTGGGAAGATTTCCCAACAATTGGAGTTTTCACTAGGGATCTTCAAGCAAAACCTAGATAATCACTTATTAGGCATATTTGAAAGATATTTTGGGGGAGTTATGGGTTGGAAAAGATGGCTACTAAATCCCTTCTAAGTCTGAAATTTTGTGTAATTCTCTGAAGTGTACTCATTTAGTCTTTCTGATACTCTAATGCTATCTTACCAATAATGATATAATTATTGCTTTTACATTATGGGAGTTAAGGACAAAGCACCTCAGTGATCTAGAATATCTACATAACATTTTGGCCCTCCCTTCATACCAGAGAAGTGTACCAGCTGTGTGGTTTTCCTTCTCTTTTTCTTGCTGTTACACAATAATATACATATATTTTATGCATTTCTGAGTTTCTAAATTTTTTGTTTGTCCTTTGTTGGACTGTTACCTTCAGCTTCTGCAAAATTTCCAAAAAATTTCTATTTAATCCTTTATGCCAATTTGTAATTTCCCAAAACTGCAATGGGGAAACTTGCTAGGTGGAAAGGATAAGTGTACTTGAAGTAGCAGTATTATAATTTTATCTTTCTTAGAACTGAAAATCATGTTTATAAGGACAAGAATAAGAACTGGGCCCATAATTTCATTAATATAGGGAAGTTTCAGATTAGGAAACTCTAACAATGCAAGTTGGCGCCTTCTCTATAGCTAATACTTTAAAATATTTGTATAAAGCACTGAGAGGTTGTCATTTGTCCAGTCACAAAGCCAGTTTGAATCCAAAGTGGCACTTGAACCTAACAATTCCTTAGTTCAAAGGCGTACTTTCTGTCTACTATGTCATAGTACTCTGCCTTATATTTATGGTATATAAAATAATTTTTAAAATGTTTTAAGTCATCCATTTGACTAGAGTCAAGTCTAGCAATCTGAATATTTACTTATATGTTATAAATCAGAAATCCATCTTATCAAAAGATTGGAGAAATAAAAATCTAATATTCGCAATTGAGGCAAACTAAATCATAAAGTCAACTAATAAAATGGAATGTAAAAGTTACTTATTAAATGATTACTAAGTGCCAAAAATACTTGTGAGTCACACTATAATTGTTGGAGACCACACATATGCTATTCAACTGTAGGGCAGAAGAAAAGATCTGATGGTCCTTAGAGTTTACCAGAATCATGGATATGTAAGAGTATAAGATCAATATCACTTTCAGTAGAGAATAGAATCTTACCTAGGATTAGGATGGCATGCTTCTTTAAAGAAGCTTTAAGTACAAGAGATACTCGAACAAACTACTAACCCTTGCTATCCAATATTGCCTAATCTCAATCTATCATGTAATTCAGAATTGTCAAATATACTACTCATTATACTACCAGTACAGTCTAAACATATTAAAATATAATAGATAAATTTAAAAGTAATTTAAAAAGATAACATTAATGTGGGATTTCTCCAAGTCAACACACAACCCAAAGGGGGATTATCCTTATGTACAGTTTAATTCCTCTTCTATATGCATTTAGGACTACTGATGTACCTATACTTTCTGATGCATCTGATTAGATCTCCAAACAACTTCAAGGTGCTAAGAAAAGATCCTGAGTCTACGGACTGACACTTAAAGCAAAAAAAAAAAAAAAAAAAAATATCTTAGTGAAGAACCCCGCACATTTCCCTAAGCTATAAACACAAGAATTTCCAAATTTTCAAAGTGTTACCTCATCACAGGTGCAAATCAAGAGTTTGGGAAGCTGTAGGACTGAAAGAAAGACGGCCACAGGTGTTGTCCCTTGCTCAGAAAAAATGCCTTCCCAACTATAGCTATAGGAGATTGTAAGTGGAAAACTCTTGATTGCCACTCCATGGGGAGTATTGAACATCAGTAGGAAAGAACCAAAATGTTAATATATGTAGGATTCAGTTACATAGTAACTTTGAATACTATAGATAGCAGTACAAAAAAAAGGATGATTGGTTGAAAAGTCTATTCTTTACTTAGAATGAGGAGATAGTGTAGTGGACTCTCCAGGGAATGTGATAACAGGTGATTTTAAAAGGCTTAGAATCCTCAGAGCTAGGTCTTGCAGACTTGTCCTTTTGTGGCAAAGCTTCTTAACCTTTTTTTTTCTTTTTTGGGTATCATGAACTCCTTTTATCAAAATGAGAAAAAAAAATAATCAATAAAGTAAAACATAAGGAATTCAGAGAAAAATAATACTGAAATGCAGTTATCAAAGTATTAACAAAAACAAATTTAAGAACTCCTTGAAATCTAGATTAAGAATTCTTGCTATATGGGCATTTGGACATGTGCACATTGTTAAAGTTTGTGGCTTCATTGGCATGATATAAAATATAATAATACAAATAATAGTTAGCATTTATGTAGTGCTATTTACTGTGCCAAGTGCTTTACAAATATCTCATTTTATCTTCCCAACAACTCTGGGAGGGAGATGTTTATTATCATCATCCCTATTTTACATGGAGACAAAGATTAAGTGACTTAGCCAAACTCATACAGTTAGTAAATGCCTGAAGCTACATTTGAACTCAGATCTTTCTGCTTAAAGTTTTGTGTTCTATCTACTTCACTAACTATGTGGAATGAGCCGTGATGAAACCTGGAAAGGGAAAATTTTGTCCAATACAATTTAATTGACTTACAGACAACTGAGTTCACTTTCAAGGTTCTATTTGGTAAGGAAAGTTCCAGAAGTGGCATACTATTTATGGCATTTACATCAAATACTGGAGTTTCATTAATTTTAATGAATGTTATAAATATTTCTAGGAGAAATTGTGGAATTTTTTTTTAGAAAATTCTTGTGAAACAACTAAATTTTACATTTCATTATCTATTCTATAGGCTTGTAATTGCAGTTTGGTGGGATCATTTGATTTCCAGTGTAATATAAACACTGGCCAATGCTCCTGCCACCCAGAGTTCTCCGGCAGAAAATGTACAGAATGCAATTTGGGCCACTGGAATTATCCTCATTGTGATCTGTGTGATTGCTTCCTGGCTGGGACAGATGCCTCAACCTGCAGCTCAGAAACTGAAAAATGTTCATGCCTTAACCAGAGTGGACAATGCACTTGTAAGGTACAGAGTCTAAGTCCAGCAATGATAAATAGTCTCACAGTTGGGTTTTTTTTTTCTACTTCTTTAATTTTATTCCTTATTTCTGTTCCAGTGAATTTAAAGTAAAATCACCAAAAAGTATATGCTGTTATACAGTCCCCTCTGGATATGAGAGCAAAATTCAACTTTTTAGACAATATATTATCTTTAACCAAATTCAAACCAAATCTGTTTGGGATTCCTATTGTGATGCTGTTTAGTAAAGATTTCACAGTTCTGTTTGGTAGAGATTCTATGGATTTACCAACAAGTGATATTTTGCAAAGCAAAACTTTTGACATCTCTCTGCCCATTCAAAGAGCAAAAAGTTTGAAATGACAGAAAGTGACCTGAAATGCATTTAGTCTCACTTAAGCAGCATATACCTACTGAACATCACATCTGCAAGTGAATTAATAAGACACATTAAAAATGTGATCCTAAAAATGGATCAGCAATTATGATACAAAGCAGAATGTTCTTGTTACCGTGGGAGTGCCATGGCTTCACATTACCCAGCACCCCTGACATTACAACAGTGACTATCTGAACATTTCAGCCCTCATTAATATTGTTAAATGGTGTGGAAAAATAATCAATTAAAAAGGCAAAAAGGTATTTTTCCCTTTAGATGTTTCTGCAAAAATCAATTTCACTCTAAATACAGTTAATATCATGTCAGAGGTATTCTGACTACTCAAGATAAAGGCCCTAAAGAGAGGGACAAAAGAAATCAGAGAAAGAAGCCCTGGAGGATGGTTTTGAATAGACTTGAGCCTCCTTTTAAGGAATATTTCTATCAAGAAAGGGCATGCACAGTGCACATACAGATTATATACAGTGTCCAGTAACCAAATATTAGCCTGGATCTTGTCATTTATATTCTGATGCTGTCCCGCCATTTTTTTTTTTTTTTGCATTGTATGGACCTCAATCTAGTGTTCATTATTTTTATTATGCTTCTGAAGTCTGGTGATTCTTTCTTATTGCTTTCAATGGAATTATTATACAACCTGTTTCTTATTTTTAAGAACACCTCAGTGATATATGTATTTGCAAATAAAATACTTTATCATGCTTATATAAGTCTATTGTTGACACCAATTATACATGCCATTAGAAATGGTAAGCTTGATTTCATTTCTATCATACTCTTTGAAAATCCATATCCTTAATAATCTGTTCAAGGATGATTTCCCCTATACCTTTTCCTTTAACCATGTTCTGCTATTGGGATTGTCTCTCTAGGTAAATGTAGAAGGTGTCCACTGTGACAGGTGCCGGCCTGGTAAATTTGGACTTGATGCCAAGAACCCACTTGGCTGCAGCAGCTGCTATTGCTTTGGCACAACTACCCAATGCACTGAAGCAAAGGGACTGATCCGTATGTGGGTGAGTAGGGAACTGCTGAGCCGTGTAATGCTATAATGTTATTTCCTGCTGGCATCTTTTAGTCAGGCACTGAGAGGTAGCTAAGAAATGGCAAAACATTTAAGTAACCTTTTCCCCTGTGTACACTTAGAAATAGTGAAGGGACCATGTTCCATTAAATGATCAGCACTGTTGCTTTTTTTTAATCTAAAAAGAGGTACATTTATTTTTATAAGGTAATAGATATCAAGAAAATGTACTCATCTTACTTTAATTTTGCCTTTGCCTTACCTTTCTTTGATGTTCTTAATTTTTACATTGTCCAAAAGATTTTTTAATCATTTCTTTTCCCCCAGTACATTATTCTACTCATGTCACATAAAAGTTAAATAGGCTCAATGTCTGTTCTCTTAAGTGCCTATAACCTTAGACAATGTCATATTGGTTTTCTCTGAGCCATAATAGCACCTCCTCATCGCAGAGAAAGAGAGACTACTGATAGATATAGATGGAACCATATATATGGATAGGCAATAATAAGTCTAGCTAGATAGCATTGTATTATAAATGAGACTCACCTCAAAGTTAAGATGTCCTAAGTTTAAGTCTTGCCTTTGGTATATTGTCTATATGATATTGGGCAAGTCCTTGAATTTCTCAATGCCCCAAGAAATTCTCTAAGATTATAAATTGAAGAAGACAGCTAGATGATACAGAGCCCTAGACCTGGAGTCAAGAAGACCTGAATTCAAATGTGGCTTCAAGTACTTAATAGCTGCATGACCCTTGGTGAGTCAGTTAACCCTGTTTGCCTCGGTTTCCTCATATATAAAATGAGCTGGAGAAAGAAATGGTCAACCATTCCAGTATTTTTGCCAAGAAAATCCCAAATGGGGTCATAAAGTATCAAACAAGACTGAAATGACTGAACAACAACAAATTAATTGCAACACAAAATATAGGGATTTTCTCACTGGTAGTTCTTTACACAGATGAAATTACAAGTCTAGCCATATGTAACCATACACATGAATATTTAGCAATTTGTGATTCCAATTGTGTGAGTTCATAGATTCAGATTATAAATCCTCTGGGGCTTAGTAGATAGTTTTAAAGAAATAAGTGGGGGAAAATCATTATGTTATAGCTTGTTAGCTATAGTTAGGATTCTCCAAAGTCCTGTCTCTGACATATATTGGCTGTGTGACTGGGCAAGTTACCTAACTTCTCTCGACTTGTAAAATAGGGAAATAGTAGCACTTATCATGGAGATGTTGTAAGAATCAAATGAAAAAAAAATGTAAAGCACTTTGGAAACCTTAAAACATTATATGAAAATTAGCTATTATTGTTATTAGATTAATCTTTGGACAACAAGCATATAGTCAGCATCAGGGTTTGTCATCAAAACATTTTCCCCTTTAGTATCTAACTTATCAGAGTTTACACCACACTGTCACAGCTTCTAGAAACCTAGAGCACACTTCAGTGAGGTATCAGGGAAGGACTCTGTTCAAGGATGATTTAAAAAAAAAAAAGATACATAAATCTACATCCATCTATCCATCTATCTATACCTTCATCCTCATAGGGTTGTCAAGGGACAAGTACTTTGTACTTATTCATGATTTTAAGTGGTCTATGCCTGTAATATCTACAAAGGCATTTGTATATGTATGATTACATATATACAGGTATGTATGAATTTACCTGTGAGTACCTGTGTGTTTTATGTGTGTTGTGTGTACATGTATGTGTGTGTGTTGTAACATACAAATATATATATAGGCAATATAACCTGCTGGGTAGAGAATTGACTTTGGAGTCAGGAAGACCTCTGTAATCTTGTCCTACCTTCAATACAAACTGGATAATGACCCTAAGCAAGTAACTTAACTTCTCATCTCAGGCAGCAATCTAAGTCTATAAATCACTGAGCATATGCTGGATCCTATTGCTAGAGGAAGTCGACTCTCTGGGGTTTCCTACATCAGTGAAAGCATAGATTTTGTATAAATGCAGGATGTCCCAAAAGTTTCCACTAAATATGACAAATCTGTTATATAATGTACATAGATACATATGTGCATGTACCTGCATATATTTGCATCTATAAAGTGCATTTAAATAGTATGTGGTATCAAGATATACATATACAATATGTGTATATGTATCATGTGTGGTATTTAACTAATATATGGTATAAAATGCATATGTAAAATACTAGTATAAGGGATATTTAAATAGTAAGTATAATGATGTTATAAAATACACATATAAATATATATATTTTATATATACATATGTTTGTGGGGAGTTAAAAAGTATCTATACATTTTTTAAACATATAGATATGCATCTTTATATACACACTGAATGTAAAATATAAGAACAAATACTTTTCAATGATCGGAGTGCAATTTTGAATTTCAGTAAGATTTTTGGGACATAAGAGAATCAGAGATAGAGACCTGCATTGCTGGAGAAAATTTATTCTCTGGGGTTTCCTACACCAGTGAAATCATAGACCTTGTGCAAATATAGGATGTCCCAAAACACTTAGTTTTGTTTTTCTTAGTTTAAATTTCAGTAATATTTTCAGGGCATGAGAGAGAAGCAGAGAGAGATAAAAAGATGGAGGCAGAGAAATAGAAAGATCAAGAGAAAAAAGAGATGCATAGTCACTACATACACAAACATACCTGTACATATATATATACACACATATTTTTATATATGTGTGTATGCATATATATACATAGAGAAAATGTATATTTTATGTTGTATATATATATACACATATATAGGCATATGCATATATACATCTTCAGAGAGAGAATATATATATTTATATTGTAGTCATATAATACTTAAAATCATTAATACCAGTAAAAATTATTTTAGATAATTATTTTAATAATATAATGTAATGAGATAGTCCTATAGGAAACTTGTGTATAAATAGCAAGTACTAGAATAGCATTTAATATATCTTTATATGAGTATGTTATTTATATAGCACTTTAAAGTTTATAGAACATTTACCCCACAATAACCTTATGAGGATGAAGGTGCAAATTTTATGTCCTTGGTTTTGCAGATAAAGAAACTAAAGCTCAGAATTAATAAATGACTTGTTCATAGTCATCCAACTCATATACAGCCAAACAAGAATTTGAATCTAAGTTTCTCAACCCAAAGACCACAATACTTTGTCCACAACCCAATTATCTTTAGAGTTGCAAATAGAACTCTTATTAATATGTGCTGGTTATTAACAAAGTAATTATAAGATAGAATTGTTTAGGATACACTTATGTAGTTTATACCTATACATATTACAATATGGGAAGGAAAGAAGAAAAAAAAAAGGAAAAAAATTTGAGAGGCACCATAATAGAGTAGGTAGAGAAATAAACTCAATGTCAAGAAGACCTAAGTTAAAGTTTCATCTCAGATGCATGCTATGTGACCCTAAGTACAGTATTTAACCTCTTGGTGCACAGATTAACTAAGGTTAAAAATTGTAGAGTATTCCCTGATGTTGCAATGAAACAAGTTTCTAATCGATAATTCCCTTATTAGTGAAATCACAATGGAATAACAACCCAAAAGTTTGTGTGTGTGTGTGTGTGTGTGTGTGTGTGTGTGTGTAAGCATTCTTGAATATACTTTTTTTTTTGCTTTTTTGCTGAGGCAGTTTGGGTTAAGTAACTTGCCCAATGTCACACAGCTAGGATGTGTTAAGTGTCTGAGATCAGATTTGAACTCGGGTCTTCCTGACTTCAGGGCTAGTGCTTTATCTACTGCACCACCTAGCTGCCCTGAATACAATTTTCCTCTATCACCACCTCATGGTATGAAGGTTACCCTCAATTTTAAAAAGTCGGTATACTGATGGATCACTAATTCCACCAGGTCCAATCATGGTGCAAAAGATAAAAGAAAGGGCCTATTGAGATTTTAGTTAAGATGATGACACAAAAGATATTAATAATTCCCCAAATAATACAGTAAATACCTAAAACACCACCAAATAGAATAATGATCAAAAAGACCAACACAAACAACAGTAATTTCTTCTATTGAGTCCAGAACTGAACAAGAAGATTGCCAACAGCTTGAGGCATTCAGAGTAGTGACATGGCAAAGAAGTCAGAATTCAGCTCCAGTTCCATAAATCGGGCCTGAATCCAGTCCTAACCTGTCAGTCCAGCCAGGGAGAATAGACAGCTCTGCAAGATCACTGATTAAGGAGACAGTTTGGGACACTCCAAGAGGCCCGAAGCTAGGACTGCCATTGCAGTCACAGCCAGTGGTCCTCTAAGTCTGCCAGAAGACTGAAATCAAGAGGAATCTCCCACAGTGTATCAGGGGCCTGTACAAGTCATATCAGGGGACAAAGGCAACTTCCAGATGAGTATATATTAAGGAGGAAACAGATATCGGGACCAAGGACAATAGCCAGATTCGGCCACCAAGAGATGATGGCAAAAGCAAAGGTTTATAGCAGTATGGGCAGTCTCTTCCAGATTCCTGAGGTGATAGGACCAAATGACAATGAACTCTATCCAAGAATTGGGTAGGACCAAGGATGGGATTTATTTGGCACAAATTCCTAATCCAAAAGTAAAGCATGTAAACAGAAGAAAACTCCAAATGTAATAGAGAATAGGCCTGATAATAAACTATATTTCTGTTGTCCAAAGATAAGCCTAGAAAACCCTGGAGAAACTCATTACTAGGTTAACCACTAGGTCATGAATTGCTTGGCCACAAGAACTCTCAAAGACTCTGGGGCAAAATTGTAGTCTGCTTTAATGGGAGAAAATTAGAAATTAGAAACCCTCAGAGTACTGAAGTCTGAGTATTATCTAGACATTTATACATTCAATCTTATCTATTATTTACACCTACTCCATATAATGTAAGTTATTCTGTGTCTTCTCCCTCTCCTTTCCTTTTCCCGCCTACTCTCCATAGGAAAAAGGAAATAAAGAGACAAATTCAGCTGTGCCCAAGATTCACATAAACTGTGCTTGCCCCTAGGCAATTTGATGTTATAGCTCTCCCATTATACATTGTGAGGGTTATTAGTCAGCAAGTCAGGAACTTACACAAGAGCACACCATCTCTACTCACTACAATAACCATACAAGGGAATGATCCTCAGGCAAAGATCCCTGCCGCATGGCAGTTCAGTTCCAAAGTGCTCCCTAACTTCTTCACCCTCAATGTTAGCATTCTGCTTTCATGACAAGTCCTCTATTTCATGCAACCTCTGCCTCATAATACTAAGGCTTCCAACCCTCTCTGGCATAGGTTTATAACTACTGTATGGTGCTTTTATACTTTAGCAAGGTGGGAACCAATTGCTCCCCTTTCTAACAGCCCCAAAACAAATGCACAGTGAGAGATAGGTAGGGAATCTGCCCAAGAGTATAGTAGGAAACCTGCCCATCTCAACTAGCCAAACTGTGAAGCATCTGCAACTTCTGGAAATGAATAAAGCATGTGCCAAGCACTAGGCTGGCAAAGATGACAAATTATAACCCTCCAAGAAACAGCCATTCTGATGAGAAGAGTTGGATGTGGTAGAGGGAAAAGCAGATGATTTGGAATCAGAGGAAATGGGTTTAAATACTAGCTCAGTTAACTAGGGGTAATACTGGGTAAAACACTTTATATTCTAAGTCTCCATTTCTTCAACTTTTAAATGAGATTTTAATGATCCCAAAGTTCCTTTTCAGTTCTAAATCTATTATCCTATGATCCTACAATCCTTGTGATATGTATACCTCAATCAGTATGGCCCTAAGTAACAGTAATACTCATTTAGCACCATTAACATTATCAACCCCATTTTATATAGACATGAAAAGGAAAGTCAGGCAAAGTGCTTTGAGAAATTTGAAGAAAAACAAGTTGCTTTCACTGAGGGAGGAGAAAAGGAGAGGTTTCATGGAGAAATTAGTTGGGAAAAAAGGGACTTCAGCAGTCAAGAGTTTAGAGTATGATGGTGGAGTAGAGAACTTTCCTAACATTTTCCTCCAAACAATTTTAAAATTAGGACTCAAATCAAATTCTGGAGGGGAAGAGTTAACGAAGGTCAGAATGAGGCAAATAGAGAGATCTGTGCAATGATAATGGAGGCTGGTGGGACTAAGTGGAGGTGACAAGAAGCCACAGCATCTTCAGGAGCTCAAACCAGAGACAGGAAGGGGACATGGCAACTGAACAGAAAGAGATCTCATGAGATCCCTTGCTAGCAAAAGATATAAGAACACATGCTTTTTGGCAGATCCATTGAATATATTCCTTCTGGGTCATAGTTCAAAGGTGGAGAAAAGTACTTTTAGTCAAGAGGGAACTGGAGCCTAATGGTAGAGTATTCCTTTAGCATTCCTTTATCAGAGAGGGTGCTGTGCTCTATGAGCAAAGCTGAATTGAATTAGCCCAAAAGAAACCTGAGGTGTGCAAAGTTACAGAAGCACCCTAAATGTTCATAAGAACTATTGTGTCCAACTTATGGCAGAGTATTCCAAGGTGGCATTGATCTGATCAGCCATAGTCAGACTCACTGTAACTTAACTCTAAGTGATGTCATTCTGGTCCTTTTCAAAAACAAAGGACAACAACCAAAGGATCAGGGATCTTGAGAAACAGGAATACTTCTGGTCCCAAGGGAATATGACTTAATAATAATAATAATAATAATAATAATAATAAGAGAAGCAGTATCAATTCTAGAACCAAAAGAACAAGATCCCTGAGAAAAGCAGTATGGATTGAAATCACAAGGGATCAGAGGTCTTTTCTGAATAAGAAATAGAATGTACCAAGGGAACCATATCTTTCTCCAGATCATACCATCCTGGAAGCATCAAAATCTTGCAACAGCCCCCCAAAATAGATCTGAAAATAGCAGCGCAGAAAAAGCCTGAAAATTGATGCAGTGCCCTTCCTTTTGTCCCATGCCTACAACAAACAGATGCCCCGGGAAAAATGATAAGGGAGAAGAAGAATGGGAAAAAATGTTTCACATTAAAGAGATATACAAGAAAGAACTTTCACAGTGGAGGGTTAAATGGTGAAACAGGCAATGTTTGAAACTTGCTCACTTCTTAGTTGTTCAAAAAGTAAAATTTTTATATTTATACATGCACACATTCAATTGGTCATCTAACTGACCATTAGGACACAAAATTCTCACAACCAAATGCAGAAAATGGAAATATTAAATGTACCCTTTTGAGATCATGATGCAATAAAAATTACATTCAATAATGGACTATGGAAGCATAGATTAAAAATTAATTGGAAATTAAAAATCTAATTACAAAGAATGAGTAGGTCATAGAAGAAATCAGAGAAACCATTAAGAAATTCATTAAAGAAAATAACAGTGAAATAAAATTCTAGAATTTGTGGATTTCAGCCAAAACAATACTTAGGGGAAATTTTATAACTAAATATGTACATCAATAATTGGACATGCAACTAAAACATAGAAAATGAACAAATTTAAAATCCCTAGTTAAAAAACAAAATGAAAATCATGAAAATTAAAGGAGAGATTAATAAAATTGAAGGTAAATGAAAATCAGTGAACTAGTAAATAAAGTTAGTAACTGGTTTCATTTTTTAAAAAAAACAGTAAAATAAACAAACCATTGACTAATTTGATTTTTTAAAAGAAAGAAGAAAACCAAATTATCAGTATCAAAAATGAAAAGGTTTAATGTGTCACCAGTGATGAAGTTAAAGCAATAATTAGGAGTTAGTTGGTCCAATTATGTCAGTAAAACTGACAACCTAAGTGAAATAGATGAATATTTGCAAAAATATAAACTGCCTAGATTCACAAAAGTTCACAAAAGAATCTTTTTTTTTTTTTTTTTTTTTTTTTTTTTTT
>JAJPUD010006809.1:103359-120772 GCA_023553655.1 Myrmecobius fasciatus
TGACTTCAGGGCTGGTGCTCTATCCACTGCGCCACCTAGCTGCCCCTCACAAAAGAATCTTAAAAAAAAAAAAAAAAAAAAAGTTAAGTAAGCTATCAATAAGCTCCCTAAGAAAAAATACCCAGAACAAGACATATTTAAAAATGAATTATACCAAATATGTGAGGAACAACTAATCCCAATATTATACAAACTACTTGGAAAAAAATACATAAAAAGGGCATCCTAGAAAATTCCTTTTAGGACATAAATATGTATTTGATACCAAAACAAAGAAAAACCAAAACAGAGAAAGAAAGCTGTAGACCAATTTTCTTAATGAATATTGGAGTAAAACATTTAAATAAATACTAGCAAGAATATTACAGCTATATAACAAAGGCCATATACTATGACTAGGTTGGAATTACACTAGAAATATAAGGTTGGTTTAATATCAGGAAAATTATCAGTATGACTTACCATATGAATAAAAACAATAGCAGAAATCATCTTATATTAATTATACTCATAAATTCAGAAAAAATCATTTGAAAAATATAACACTTATTCCTATTAAAAATGTTAGAAAGCAAAGGAATCAATGCAACCTTTCTTTTAAAAAGTAATATCAATCTAAAACCAAGGGCAAGCATTATTTGTAATGGGGATAAACTTGAAGCCTTCCTAATAAGATCAGGAGTGAAGCAAGAATATTTATTATTTTTCAGTGTTGTGCTAGAAATGCTAAACTATGGAAATAAAACAAGAAAAAGAAATTGAAGAAATAAAAATAAGCAATGCAGATAAAATGATTCTATACTTAAGAGAACCCTAGAAAATCAAGTAAATAAGTAGTTGAAAAAAGTAACAACTTTAGCAAAGTTGCAGGATATAAATAAACTTACAAAAATCAATGGCATTTCTACATATTACCCACAAAATCCAGAAGCAAGATAGAAAGAGAAATTCCATTTAAAATAGCTGGGAGTCTATCGGTCATGACAAATTCAGGAATTATATGAACACAATCACAAAACACTTAACACAATGACAAAGTTAAATTAAAGAAATATTAACTTCATGAGTAGGCTGAGCCAATATAATAAAAACATTTCTATATCAATTAATTTACTTATTTGGTGTCATACTAATCAAACTATCAAATAATTATTTTATAGGGCTAGGGAAAAAATATAAAATTTATCTCAGGGAATAAAAAGTGAAAAATAGCAAGTGATTCAATGGGAAAAAAAACATGAAGGAAGGCTACCTAGCAGTACCAGATATTAAATTATATTACAAATTAGTAATCATCCAAACAATCTTGTATTGACAAAGAAATACAGTGGTAGGTAAATAGAATAGATTAAGAACACAATATATCATTATAGTCACTAGTGTTTGATAAACCCAAAGATTTAAGCTTTTGGGGTGAGTCCTGACAAAAATTACTGAGAAAACTGAAAAGCAGCTTGGCAGAAACTACACCTTAACCAACATCTCACACTGTATACCAAGATAAATTAGACATGGATAAATTATTTAAATATAATGAGTGGTGTTCAAAAGCAAATTAGGGGTGCATGGTGAAATGTAAATGTTAGATCTATGAATAAGGGAAGTGTATATGACCAAACAAGAGATAGAAAAAAAATCAGGAGAAGTAAAAGTGATTATTTTGATTACATGAATTTAAGAAGCTTTTGCACAAACAAAAGGTAATGCAGCTAGAAATATATTTTTTTTTTTACAAAAAGGAAAGTGGAGGGAAATTTAAAGCAAGTTTCTCTGATAAATAACTCATTTTTCAAATATAGGGAACTGAGACAAACTATGAAAATAATCCATTCTCCAACTGATAAATGGTCAAACAAGTAGTTTTCAGAAAAAACATCAAATCTAACAATAATCATGGGAAAAATTCTTTAAATCACTACTAATTAGAGGAATGCAGATTGAGACAACTCTGAGATACCAAAGAGCAAAGAATAGTCTACCTCTAAGATCTGTGAAGAAGGAAGGAATTTATAACAAAGGAAAAACTAGAGTATATTATGAAATACAAAATGGGTAATTCTGATTATATTAAGTTAAAAAGTTTTTTGTACAAACAAAACCAATGCAGAAAACATTAGAAGGGAAGCAAAAAACTGGGGGAGAAATTTACATTCAAGTGTTCTAATAAAGGCCTCATTTCTAAAATATACAGAGAATTGACTCACATTTATAAGAATACAAACCATTCTCTAATTGATAAATGGTCAAAGGATATGAATAAATTTTCAGAAGAAGAAATTAAAACCATTTCTAGTAAAAAAAAATCACTACTGATCAGAGAAATGCAAATTAAGACAACTCTAAGGTATCACTGCATACTTCTCAGATTAGCTAAGATGACAGGAAAAGATAATAATAAATGTTGAAAGGAATGTTGAAAAGTGGAATATTAATATATTGTTGGTGGAGTTGTGAACTGATCCAACCATTTTGAAGAGCAATGTAGAACTATGACCAAAAGTATCAAACTGTGCATATCATTTGATCCACCAGCATTTCTTTTGGGTCTGTATCCCAAAGAGATCATACAAAGGGAAAAGGATCCGCATGCGCAGAAATGTTTGTGGCAGCCCTTTTTGTAGTGGCTAGAAACTGGAAACTTAATGGATGCCCATCAGTTGGAGAATGTCTGAATAAGTTATGGTATATGAGTGTTGTGCAATATTGTTCTGTATGAAACAACCAGCAGGATGATCTCAGAAAGGCCTGGGGAGACTTGCATGAACTGATGCTAAAAGAAATGAACAGAACCAGGAGATCATTGTACACAGAAACAACAAAATTATGTGATGGTCAATTCTGATGGATGTGGCTCTATTCAACAGCTCAATCCTAGGACAAAGATTCAAAACTAAATGAATTAACTTATCCATGTGGGAATGGGTTTGGTTGATGGAGTATTTGGAGGGAGGGTCACTGTTGCAGTGAAGAAAAGGAAAAGTATATCAGAAAAGATGGCAAAATGCCTAGGTAGGCCTTGCTTTCAGGGTGGATGATTGTTTGAGATGTGAAGTTGTTAGAAGCAAAGCAGATATAGTGTTTTCAGGTGAATTTTACTCATTCATAACTCAAGACAATTTGGCAAAGTCTTGAAGAATGGGGATGGTGGAATAAAAGTGGGTGATGATGGGAAGTAATACAATTTAGCTACAATATAAAATATTTGTAAAGAGGAAGTTAGAAATCAGTATACTAATCTATCTAAAATATACAAATGCTATATATTTCTTTGATATAATTTGAGAGTTTGAACTTAAAGTCAATAAGACCTAAATTCAGATCCTGCCTTAGATACTTATTTGTTCTCTTACCCTAGCGAAATCCCTTAACTTTTCTTAATCTCCTTTTTTTTTGTATGTAAACTGGGGAAAGTGATGTTTATAATTCACTTATAAAACCATAATAAGAGTTTTGAACTTTAAAAAACACTGAAGAATTACAAGATTCATTTTTGTTAATTTTCATTTTGCTCATACTTCTCCCCCCTCCTTTTTTTGACACTTATTTTCAGGTAACACTGACACCTGAACAGACCATCCTCCCACTAGTGGATGAAGCCCTCCAACACACAACCACCAAAGGAATTGCTTTTCAGAACCCAGAGATTGTTGCAGAAATGGAAAAAGTGAGAGAGGATCTCCATCTGGAACCTTTTTATTGGAAACTTCCAGAACAATTTGAAGGAAAGAAGGTGAGAAACAACTTTGAATTTGCTCAAGGTGCAATAAAAGTAATATTTGGGATAGATAATATCCATTGGAAGCTCTTACCAAAAACATCTTTTTTTCTCCTCCTTTATTAGTTGATGGCATATGGTGGCAAGCTAAGGTATACAATCTACTTTGAAGCTCGTGAAGAAACAGGATTTTCTACTTATAATCCACAAGTTATAATTCGAGGTGGGACCCCTGCTCATGCTAGAATTATCACCCGGCATATGGCAGCTCCCCTAATTGGACAATTGACAAGACATGAAATAGAAATGACAGAGGTAAGGTGTTAGAGAGTATCAAGAAGATGGCAACAATGTTTCCAATCATGCCATTAAAAGGGTGTGTGTATTTTTTTTTTGTCATTAGAATGAATGGAAATATTATGGTGATGACCCAAGGACAAGTAGAATGGTAACACGTGAGGACTTCCTGGATGTACTCTATGACATTCATTATGTTCTTATCAAGGCTACTTATGGGAATATCATTCGGCAAAGCAGGTAACCATTATTTCACCATAGAAAGCAATCTAAGTTTCTTATTCTAGGGTGATTTTGTGGCTGCCATTAGGGAAGATTTGTAAGGGAGCAGGGAGAGAGTAATATGTAATTAAGGAGCTACCACAAAGGAAAACTGAAATTGCTAATATAGTTACAACATGCCCTGAAGGCAGGAAAGAGAAGAAACTAGAATCAGTTTGGAATTTTATAACTGTATATCTTGTTTTGGTAGTCATCAGAATACAGATGCTAGTTGAAAGCATATGAACCAGACAAGTTCCCTTAGGAAAAGTACAGAGGAAAAGGAGAAGTGAGAGACAAACATGGTGGATATGCACAGTTAGTTAGAGGGGGAAGGTAGGATCCAGCAAATGAGGAAAAAAGAGAGTTAGAAAGGTAGTGAGAGGAACCAGGAAAGTGCAGTGAGTGGGCTCTGTAGGATCTCACTTGGAAAGGCTATCTTGCTTTTTGATGTAAAATAAGCTTTGTAAGTATCACTGATAAAACTAGCCCAAATGAGAAATGGTAGTCTATGACAGATTCAATTCTCTCTCTCTCTCTCTCTCTCTCTCTCTCTCTCTCTCTCTCTCTCTCCCTCCTCTCCCAGGAACAAGAATTTGTTCAACTTATCCAAGCAATTCCATGAACTCACTTTATTTCTACTGAATCTAACACTTTGCTAGGGGTAGGGGAGAGACAAAAGAATGGGCAGGGGCAATGCTAACCAGGAAGGAACTTACCTCCATTAGTGGGGTTCAAGTGTTATATGTAGCAAACACATAAGGGAACAAATATAGTCAATATCGTGCTCTAAGAATTTAAGAGTCAGGGAAATAATAGTAAAAATATGGATCTTGGTGAATAGCATTTCCAATCTCAACCTACCATAATTTCACAATTGTTATTGTGAGTTGTTTTAGTCATGTCTGATTCTTCATGATTTAGGGTTTTCTTGGCAGAGATACTGGAATGACTTGCTATTTTCTTCTCAAACGCATTGGACAGATGAGGAAATTGAGACAAAAAGGGTCAGGTGATCTGCCCAAGATCATGCAACTAGCAGATAGAATTGTAGGCTCATCTATATGGAGCTGAAAGGGATTTGAGTGGCCATCTAATCCAATTCCCTCAGTTTGTAGATACATAAAAAATTAAGGTGCAGGAAGATTAATTATGTGCTCAGTCATAAATGTCATTCACCTCAACCAGGCAGCAAATGTCCGAGGAGGGATTTGAACCCAGCATTTCTAAGTACAGAGGGTTTCTACTCTTTCCACTATGCCACACTGTTTCAAAACTTTCATTGAACTTTAGTGCCATTGTTTACAACCTATAAGAAATTCTATCAAGAAGTTTGTAAAAGGTTTAGTACAATAAATTACCGATCTTTGGCAAGAAGAATATATCATTTTGTGAAACATCACACTGGCAGACAGAATGTAAAAATAGCTTAATTCAAATGTTAGCATTATGCTAGACACATAACTTAGCAAAAATGCTAATTCTGTTCCTGCATAAAAGCCACATTGCTTTTCAGAGTGATTTAGGGACTTCTGTTGAAAAATCAGGAGCCCTAAGTTGTTTTTTCTTCACCATGTTCATTTAATTTTCCTTTTTATGTTTTCCATTCAAAACTGAAAAGTTTTTTCAAATATGAAATTACATTTTGCACAAAATATGGAATAGTAAAGAAATTTAAATTGAAAATGTGTTTTCAATTTTATTATTAATTATTTTAGACTATCAAGTACAGATCAGATGGCAGCAACCAAATGCAGGTTTGCTGTCTTGATATAAGACTTTAAAGCACACAACAGGTAGCTTTGTAATTATGCAATTGTATTATTATGTAAATTTTTATACTGCATTAAGTAGCTGGGTAGCATGTGGACCATTTTTATTAGTGGAGCTTATGGGAATAGATTTTATTTTCCATTTCTTAAAAAAAAAAAAAAAACTTTGCTAGAACTCCCTTTCAGGACCGAGTCACTGGCCTTTTGCAAATTCTTTTTCCTTTGACTTCATTATCAATAAAATTATTTTCCTTTCATTGCAAGCATCATTTGAAATTTTAAAGTTATCAAAATCCAACTCCGCTTCCAATCTGCAATTCCTTAAATGTGATATTCCATCTTGAGTATCTCTACTTTTATATTGACTGTCCCCTCCCACCCCACCCCTTTTTGAAATGCTCTCCTTCCTCACCTCTGCCTCTGAAAATTCCTAACTTCCTTGAAGACTGCTCAAATATTACTTTCTAAAAGAGATTTTTCCTAGCTATTAAGGTAATGCCTTCTCAGATTTCTTTCCATCTACTCTGTACATATTTTAGGTGTACCTAGTGGGTTCCATATTGTCTCCTCCATTAGAATATGATCTTCTCCAGTATTTGTATATAATAAGCACTAGTTGACTGACTAAAACAAATATTCACATTCTTATTCTAAAATATGAACCAAGGATAACTTGAACAGGCAAAAAAACTATAATTGATTCAGGATAGAGGATCAAAGAGAAAAGACACTAAAGGTGAACCTACTTTCATAAGACAGTACAGTTAGAAGAGATGTAAAAGCTATGTATTTAAAATGCCTTCATAATAATATTTAATCAGACAATCAATATTCATTGGTCAGTTGCCTAGCATGTGTCAGGCACTATGCTAGGCACTGGGAATAGAAAGACAAAAATGAAACAATCCCTGCCCTCAAGGAATTTACATTCTTTTGGGGGAGACAATAATTTCATACATGAGCATATACAGAATAATGAACAAGATAAATTTTAGAAAAGGAAGGTATACATTTCCTTACTAATACATGGCAGTTTTTATTTTCACTTAAGACTATACATATTGCATAGTATAAGAAAGCAGGTATTATAGGAGCAACAAATACATTTTGCTACTTCGAATTATGGACTAAATAGAAAGAGCTATAAGTGTTGAGCAATTTATTCCTTTTATTTATTGACTTTTCTTGTGGAGTTGTAAGGAACAGAAACTTTTGCATTTCAGGACTCAGAAGACAGAGTGGACCAAATCCCTTATGTTGGCAAAACTATGATTCTCTAATCCCCTGAGATAAATGGCATATTGCAGAAATGTCTGTGGCTGTCATCATTCATGCCTCGCTTGATTTTTTTTATCCATTTTCTGGTTTGGTGTGTGCATGAATGTGTGAGAGAGAAAAAAATGGAAGATGAAGTTAATATCTCCTAGACCAATAAAAGGCCTAAAGGCTTGTGGGTTTTATTTATCTCTAAGCAGCTTTGATGGAAACCTCATTTATTCCTTATTCCTTTTGAGCATCATTCCCAGCAAGGCATAATGGGACTGCATTTCCCTTTCTTACCTAATAGATTTCCATGTCTTTTTTTTGTCCTTCCAAGCAAGTATCATATAATATTAAAGGAGAAATTAAAATACATATTTTAAATAATTGTTCACTTCAGGTTGGTCCATTGGTGTTTAGATTGTGATTACTATCAAAAGCAGGAAGGCACTTTAATAGGCAATAGAAAGTAAACGAATAGTACCATTTCAATAAACACCACTTGAGTTTGTTACATGGTTTTAGAATTGAAGCCTCTTTGTTTGCTGGAGGTGCATTTTATTAAAGCAACAGCTGTTCATTGTTTCATTTAAAAACTTATCTGCAAATTGATTTCAATGTTGTTCCTTTAGTTAGTCATGAAATGGTCTAGGTTTATGACCTGCATCTTCTTTAATGTATGGTTCCAAATTGAGGAAATGATTAAGGGAAAAGATACCTATCTTTTTCATTAAGAATAAAATGTTCAGGGCAGGTAGGTGGCACAGTGGATAGAATGCCAGCCCTGAAGTCAGAAGGACCTGAGTTCAAATCTGGTCTCAGACACTTAACATTTCCTAGCTGTGTGACCCTGGGCAAGTCACTTAACCTCAATTGCCTCAGCAAAAAACAAACAAATAAATAAACAGAATGTTCTTACCACCTTCCTTCACCTTCTAATAGAATTATTTAAGCTAATTAGAAGAAGTTTTCAAATGAGATTGGGGAAATGGGAGGGTAAACTGGATATTTTCTAAAGTTTGATTATTTTAAAATCTGACCTTGAAGCTTTCTTTAGGTACTCATACATATGCAGAAAACACACAAAGATAAAAATAATAATAGTAACAGCAACAATAGCTAGTTTTCATATAGCATTTTTAAGTTTGCGAAGTGCTTTACACATTGTTTAATTCTCACAACACTAGGAGAGTAGTTATTCCCACTTTAAAAATGAAGAAACAGAAATAGGCATGGTTAAAAAGATTAAAAAGAAAAAGAATTTCAATTCAAGTCTTCTTAATTCCAAATTCAATCTTATACTACCAAGATTATTCCAGGTCAGTATTTCTTACATATGATCTAGGGAAAGGTTCTTAACCTGGGATCTGTGACTTTTATTTTTTTTTATATATTTCATAATTGTATTTCAATATGATTGTTTCCTTTGTTGTTCAGTGTGTGTGATGCATTAAAAACATTACTCTCATAATAATACACAGGCTTCCCAAGACTGCAATGTAGTCCATGACACAGAAAAGATTACGTACCCCTGATACTGGGAGTCCTATGTAGTTCCTGAAAGGGCTTATAAACTAGAGAAAAGGGAATGGCAGTAGAGAAAGGTATGGCAGTAGCTTCAGGACAGCTAGGTGGCAAAGTGAATAAAGTGGTAGATCTGAAGTTAAAAAGACTCATCTTCCTGAATTCAAATTTGGCCTCGACACTTACTAGCTGGCATGATCCTGGCCAATTCACTTCACCCAGCTTGCCTTGGTTTCCCCACCTGTAAAATGAGCACGTAAAGAAAATGGCAAAGCATTCTAGTAATCTTTTCCAAGAAAACCCCAAATGGTATCATGAAGAGTTGGATATGACTGAACAATGACATGATAGGTTTTACCATGTTTCTGTAAGCTACTAACAGGAGCAGTGAACAGCATAATCTAAAAGGAAAGGAACAGAGCAATTCCTTCTTAGGAGCAAGAAGAGTTCATCAACCATGGTTGCAAAATATGAAAATTGCCCATGAAAAAGTAGAAAATTCACTCAGTGATGGAAATATCTTGTCCACATGACATCATGCTGATGATGAAGTAAATGTTTCTTTCTTCAGCTGGTTATTCTTATATAGGGACAAAGACCATTTAAACATCGGCGATAGTAATATCTGCCATAAACCATTAAATAGGGTCTCTGGAATTAAGACATATACCATATATATAAATATATATATATATATATTAAAGCTTGAAAACTAGTTTAAGCATAAGGCTAAAGATAAAAAAAATACTCCTCTTTCAGGATTTACTAAATTGCTTTTGAATGAATATTTACTTGTCCAATGTATTCTATTTATTTTTATTTTCCAGAATTTCTGAGATATCAATGGAAGTAGCTGAACAAGGAGCTGTATCAGCATTAAGTCCACGAGCTCGCTTGATTGAAAAATGTGACTGTCCCCTGGGTTATTCTGGCTTCTCCTGCGAGGTATATTAGCTTCTTCTGAATGACTTGTTTTTAATAGTTATCAACTCTATTCATTTAGTGAGGTGAAAACTTCCTCTTCTAATTTCACTTAAATCAATCTTATTTCCTTGCAAATGCCTAACTTTATTTCCTTTGATCATTCCAGAGCAGTATAAGTCTAAGAAGCTGGAGGAGGAGGGGAAAGAAGTGGCTAGTTTGATGAAACCTGCTAATAGAAATCTTGGTTGAATAGAAAAGGTTTTTGACAAAGTTAAAAAGGGTTGTAAGAATATAGAAAAAGAGATGCATGGTTTCTTTAAAAAATAAAACCCAATTACTCTAACTTGTCTATTACTTCAAAATCACTCTCAAAAGTGCTAGAAAATTCTCAACCATAAATTATATTCACAGTGTGTAACTATAACATTGAAAAACGGATTTGAGTCTAAAGGTTTTTGAAGGCCATCTTTCTATCTCATTCATTTAACAGATTAAGGAAACTGAATTCCAAAGGTTAAGCAAACTAGACAGAGTTACATAGCTGCTAAGTGCTTAAAGTAAGATTTGAATTCAGGGCTTCTTAACTCCAAGTCCAGTATCTTAATCATTATACTACGCTGCATATTTTTTTGAAAAATATCTTGGGATTTATACATCTAAATGTATTATATCTTTGAAAGTGGTTATGCCCTTGATCAACAAGGCTACCATTGGTTAAAACAGTTTTCAGATACTTCTTTGGAAGTTTTCCCTAGTCCTACATTACATTCATTTCAACATCCTCAGTGAAAATCGTCCTATTTTCACCAATAAGATTATATACTTAGAGCCATAAGGAACCTTGGAGGACACGTAGTTCAACCTTATTCATTTTAAAGATAACTGAACTTGACTCAAGGAGTAACTTGCCTGAAATCAGAAAGCCTTTAAGCGTAATTGCTGGGATTTGAACCAAGATCCCACTGCAAATCTGATATTCTTTTTAAGTATGATATTTGAAAATCAAGAGGAAGCTATTAGAGAATAGAGTAAATAAAGGTCATCATTAAAAAATTTAAGAATATTTGAAAGGACTAAGCTCTATCAACTGATGAAGTACATTTTTTTTTAATCCAAAGGCAAAGAAAATAGAGACAGGATCATTTTTTTTAATTTCAAAGTAAAAATGGCAATCACATTTTTTCATCTTTTGAAATTCCTGATCCCTCTAATAATAAGCTTTTGGTATAATGCCACATGAGATCAGAAAGCAAGGTGCTTTCTAGTTTTATTGGTTTGGTTTTCTTATGTAATATAGGTTCGGAAAAGAAAAAGAGTTCTGAAACTGTTTTAAACAGTAATAGCATCATTGGAACTAGTGCACAGCTTCCTGGAGAGTCTTAAAACTACAAGAAATCCTAGCCATAGGTCACAAAGGCCTGCCCTGATTCTTGTGTTCTGTCATCAAAAGAGCCTCTGATCACTGGGTGTTACCCATCCTAATATGAGCAAATTGCCAGTTTTTGTTACCTATTCCTGCTTTTAGAGTCAGCATCTGCTGAAGCAAAAATCCTCAACTCCTTCAATTCACTCTTAATTTTCTACAAGGTTGCTGAACAGTCAGATCATGTCATTCCCTCTCACTCAAAAAGCTTTATTGAATCCTTATTTACTCTAAAAATACAAACTTTTCTGTTTCAACTTTAAAGTCAATAGTAATCTGGTTCCAACAAATCTTTCCAAACCTTTTTCACTTTAGCCTTTCCTTCCTGACAGATACACACACACACACACACACACACACACACACACACACATACACACACACACGCATACTGGAAAATTCAGCATAGATCAGATAATGATGGTCACTGGAGTGTGTATATATGTACATAGCATTTATACATATGCATATACATAGAAAGAGTATCTGTGACATTTAATCTTTCACTTGTGACATCTAATCTTTTACTTCTTATGCTAATTGGTATAGTACTGTATCATACCAATTAGCACAGCAAGAGATAAAAGTCAGCATTCCCAAACAAGTATTATAGAACTTATGATTTCCTTTACTATATTTGACATCAAATTGAAGTACTCTTGTTATATGCCATTAACTATCTATGTGATTTTGATGAGCCAATTCCTCTCTGTCTCAGTTTCCTTATATGTAAAATGATCCAGCTCTGACAGTATAATTACCAATCATTGTCAAATATATTGCAGAAAAATGGGAAGAGTTAACTTTTAAAGCTCTACTTTATTGATATTAGATTTCCTTCCCTGAATTTGTGAGTATAATACTTCAGCAAAACAAAAATCTCCAGTTGCAGATTCTTTTAATGATATTTGCCTTCTCTTCCTGTTTCTTTAATATTAGAAGTCCATTTTATCAAGATAGGTTTTTATTTTTTCTCACTGTTTATTGGAATATGCTATCCCAAAAATTTTGTAGTTTTTCATAACCACAACAATATATAAATCAACAGAAGTAAAATGATAGCAAAAGATGATTAGTGAAGAGAGAAGGCATACCTAGGAGAGAATCATCTTGCATGTACTTTCATATAGACCTATATTTTACGTACAATAATATCAGTAATTTTTAATTATGTTATTCTTGGGATAAAACTCTGTCTCCTAGAATATTTCTGAGGCATTTTTTCTCTGATCCATTGTTTCTATACCATTATAATTCTTATTTATAATTCATCTCAATTCTAAAGAATAATTATCTAGGCATAAAATAGAGTCGTCAAAGCAAGGTTTAAGGACAAATTTTGGAATAATACAGCCTATTTTGAGAGCATGGGCTATGAGTCATGAATGGACCAACCAATATTTTTACTTAATTTATTTCATTTTAAAGGCATCAACATTCCTATGCTATTCATTTCAGTTTCATGAACTAAAATGGATTGTAAGGTAGGAAAATTAAATATTAGGATCATGGATTTAAAGAGGAATGGACCTCAAGATATCCAAACAGCTCAGATCATCCTCTCTACCTTCCTTTGCCCACCTCTCTCCTCTTCTGATTTGAAGAAGCAATAGAGGCCCAAAGAGATTAAATAATGTGCCTAAGGCTATGTTTATTGAGTGTAATAGAATCAGGATTTGAATCTAGCTCATTTTGGTTTAAACCTAACATTTTTTGCCACAATACTACACTATCTATAGTTTTCAAAACATGAAGAAAAATACAGGCAATTGTAAGTAGACTTAGCTGGACATCCATTAAGTTGATGAACCCACGGTGTGAAATCATATGTAAATTTTCACACATCTCCTCTTTAGCATAAGGAGTATTTTGTTTACTGTGCCATAACTTTAATTAAAATACTAATTGCCATGTTCTCAGTTTGCATTGTTACCTTTACCATGCAATTAAGTAAATTTTTATTATCACTTCCATTCTTACAGAATGAAAATATTTGGCCAACAATTCTTTTTTTTGTTTGTTTGTTTTTTGCTGAGGCAATTGGGGTTAAGTGACTTGCCCAGGGTCACACAGCTAGGGAATGTTAAGTGTCTGAGACCAGATTTGAACTCAGGTCCTCCTGACTTCAGGGCTGGTGCTCTATCCACTGCGCCACCTAGCTGCCCCCCAACAATTCTTTTTAAGGCTCATTGTACTGCCTACTAATAGATTAAATATAAGCCAGATTCTGAATACTCATCTGCTTCCTGATTAAATCATGAATTCAAAGACATTGTTCAGTTAATTACCCAGAAGATAGCAGCAATAATCACCTCCCTTGGAGTCTTCCTTCAGTGCCCTTCTGTGCCATGGAAGTGACTTATCATTCTCAAAACTTGTGCAAGAAAAATTTTAGTTTGACAGATCCAACCAATTTAGAGAATTTTCAATTGAAGGCCCAGTTAGGAACTGTGCATATCTATTGAATTGAAGATTAACCTAGTTCATTTCATAGCTGCTACTCACCATAAGACTAGACATGGGGTAGTCTTTGATTTTGACTTTTTTTTTCAGTTATATACAACAGCTTTACAAAGGCTGTTGACTGAAATAGAGTAGGGTTTTGTCATATACCCATGAACAAACTAAGGTCATTGAAATTGAAGAGGGTTTTGTCACATCCGTGAATGAACTACCTATACCAACAAAATCATTGATCTTTGAAATATTGAAGCACAATCAAAATCTATCAATCTTTTCCTGACTCTTTACATCAATAATTTCTCCCTATTTTCCTCAACCAAACCTTCTATTGATATAGCAAAAAATGAATGATTTGAATTTTATTTCCTTTCTTTGTCTCTGTTAAGCTTATTTGTTTTGTTTTGAGGCAATTGGACTTAAGTGATTTGCCTAGCGTCTCAGGCCAGATTTTAATTCAGGTCCTTCTGACTGTGGGGCTTGTGCTCTATCTATTGTACTATGTAGCTGCCCCATGTCACTGCTAAGAATTTTAATAAGTAATGGTGAAATGTGGGCAAAAGATTGGGGAAATAGTCCTAATATCACATAACTTGGATAACTAAGAGCTGCCTGTATTGGGTTTGAATAATTCCCAAATATCACACTTTGACCAAGATTCTGGAGGGCTGAATGTGATTTCAGTAGGTAGCTTATGGGAAACAATACTGGTAATGCCACGAACTAATTTTATGGTGTATGTGTATGGTTAGCCTATCTTTCCTGTCACTAAGGTAAATACTATTTCTCTTTTTTTCCACATACATAGGATTATAGCTTTGGAGTTGAAAAAGATATTAGAGTCCATCTGGCTCAGCCCTTTTATCTTGTAGATACAGAAACTAAGAACAAACAAAAATCAAATAATTTTTCATGGAGTTCCATACTTTCTCTGGTGCTCTGACTCTAAATCTAAGATGCTTTCCTCTTTGCCACACTGCCTTACCATCAAAATGTCATAACCTATATGAAGCATTTTGTAAATATCAAAGCTGTTACCCATTTTTCATCTCTTTATCCTTGCAAGGTTAACCTTGATATTCAAATTAGATGCTATGCAGTGTGGAAGAAAGAGTCCAGAACTTTAAGCCACAGGAATAAATTTATAGTCTTAATTCTCTGGTATGAACTATGAGACTTTGAGCAAACTATCTGCAAAATGAAGATAATGATGCTTATAGGCATTGGGTAGTTGTGAGGAAAGTTCTGAAAACTGTAATGCAGTAGGTAGGTATGATTATTTTGAACTGATTTCACATATTAAAATGTTGCAGTATGATCTGCCTCAAATCACATACCTCTAAGAATCATTCCTGACACCTATATTTCTTTAAGATTTTGAGTTTCATTTTTAGCATCCCTGAAAAAATATATAAGAAAACAATGACATAAGATAATTATACATTCCTCAGTACTTCCTCAAAAACCAAAGATTGAATTTGTCATCAGAATGTGAAGGAAGAAGGTCAGTGCTGAGCTTTAGAATATACTTTCTCCAATTTTTTCTCTATCTCCCTTAGCTTCCTCATGCCACTTTAAAGGGAATTTGTTCATAAGACTGTGAAGACACATCATCAGCATTGATGTGGTAAACTATAGGAAGGGGGAAAAAAAGGATGGAGTCTTATATAATTCCTAAGCGTAAGGGAAGAGACTTTTGGAAAAGTGACTCAGTTTGGCAGGGGAAGATTAATGGGGAAAGCTCAGTTAACTAGTAATATAAACTTCCCTTATTTCTCTCCTTCCTTAAACATAAGGACTCTCCAGAAACCCTGGCAACAAAAGTTCCAACTACTAATAAAAACAAAACAAAAAAGTTGTTCTTCCCTAAAGATGTCCAGAAATTTCAAGAAGGATGCCTTAAATAGGAATAAAAATTTGTCTCTAGTGTGTCTTATTCCTTTAGTGTCCAGAGCTCTCCTCTTCACTGCTGAATTAGAGCATTTTCAACACATTAACAGAAAAAAAGAGAGTTGGGACCATTCTGTTCCATCTCCAATCCTCAAAAACTGGCTATGTGATTTTGTCTGTTCTTTTTTCCAACATTTCAAAGGATATGTGATTTCATTGATGTGAACATTCCCTCCATAAACAATAATTATATCCCATTCATGATTTTGTAGAAAACCTACATAATTTGTTGTGACTAAAATAATTGCAAAGGGTATTGGCCCTTCCTCCCTCCAATGCTGAACCTCTTTAGTGGGCTGGTTGTTAAAAAAAAAAAAAAGGCAAAGTCCTTCTGGCAATGTCATCTAGGTAGGGCAGTGAATAAAGTGCTTCTAAACTCAACAGTCAGCAAGACCCAAATCTGAATCATACCAATGACATTTGCTAGCTGTATAATCTTGGCGAAGTCACTTGAATCTTAGTTTCTCATTGGAAAAATGGAGGTGACAGCAACATCAACTTCAGAGTTTTGAGGATCAAACAGATGCAAAAGAACTTTTAAAACATTAAAGAGCTATATAAAAATAATGATTATTATTATTCTTTGCATCAGCAGCCAGGTTTTGAATCTTGGTTCTGACACTTATTAACCTTATGACCTTTCACAAATCACTTAACCTAAGAGGGTCTTAATTACTTTATCTATTAAATTGAAATAGTACTTTTCTCCCTTTTAGGGATGTTGTGAGAAAGACTTTCAATAAACCTTAAAACACTACAGAAATGTGAATTAGTATATGTCACTGTGCTTGAATTGGAATCCTTAGCTTCTTAGTAAGACTTTCCTTTCTACTAACAGAATTTTTCTAAATTTAAGGCATGGTCAGGTACCTAAGGAGGATTTTGATGTGCTTACTATAATAAAATTTCACATATTTTATGACAACTTAGAATTATTCAAATCATCTCCCTACTCTAATTATATAATATCCTATCCGCATTTTACTTTTCAGTGAGAAGTACCAACTTTGAACTTATATTTTTTTTTATCTCAGTCCCTTCCACCACTCTGTTATTAATCTTCCAAGTTATCCTAGTGGTATTTTCCAACTCCTAATGTATGATCATATGCACATAGTCAGTCAATCCCTTTTGATTGGAGCCAGAAATGGCCCATAATTCTCTTTTATAGTTGCCATGGTGACAGATCCTCAAAAATAATAGCTTGCTTTTTCTCTCCCAACATGATTCATAAAGCAATGTATATTAAAAATAAAATTATTACAATAAAAAAGAAAAATAATAAATTACATTTATATGTCACTTAGCTATACATGAAGCCCTTTGCATGTGTTATATCATTTGGTCTCTATAAGGAGATGCCATTATTGTCTCAGTTTGATGCTCAGAAAAGTCAACCAGCTTTCTGTAGGAACTCAAAGCTTGTAAATATCTGAAGAAGAATTTGACCTTAAGTCCTACTCTAAATCCAGAATTACATCCATTTCAGCCTGTGCAGGACCATAAAAATCGAATCCACAGATCAATAGCATCCACATATGATGCTTACATTCAATGTTACTCTCTATTCAGAGGTCTCTCTCCTTTATAAGACAGATCTTCTTATCTAATCCATGCTGGAAGTGAATTACTTAGGGGCTTACTTAGGGGCTGATACCATTCTGCTTGGCCCCAGAACTTTGACCTACTCTGATTCTGATTCTGACTAGTTTGTCCCACCCCCTCCAATCCCAGGGTATCATCGCATTTTTGCTGAATTTAGTAAGGATACCTGATTGACTGGAACTCAACAGATTCACCACCTCCAGTCTCTTTTTTTTTTTTTTT
>JAJPUD010006810.1:0-12196 GCA_023553655.1 Myrmecobius fasciatus
GCCCTTAGAACATAGAATGCCAGACCTGGGAGAATGCAGAATGTTAGAACTTAGAATGTCAATGCTTAAAAGAAATTTAGAACCTAAAATGTCATGCTCAAAAGGATCGTAGAGATTATCCCAACACACTCATTTTATAACTGTTGGAACTGAGTGCTGAGAGAGAAATCACTTGTTCAATATCCACTATTATATACTTCTGGAACCAGGACTAGAACTCAAGTTCCTTAACCCCCAATGTAAGGATCCTTCCCTGTAGATCATATTGTCTCTCAGTTAAAAATTGAACACATAATAAAACAGGAAAGAAAAAATCTTTGTGGAATTCAGTGTCAATTATACTATATAAGTATATAAATACTTATAAATATATACATATATATAAGCATATATATGTATGTATATATACATGTATAAAGTGTCAATTATACTACATAAGTATATAAATACTTACATATTTAGATATAAGTATATATGTGTGTATATACATGTATAAACAGTTTATACATACACACACACACACACACATACACACACACACAAACACCCACATGTAATAAATGCTGCTAGCCCCAGAGGCAGAGGTGAGAGTATCAGGTCAGCCTCTAAAGGCATTCCTGATAGAAGGGGAGGAGAAGGGAGGAAGCCTTTTGACTGTCTTTTCTGACCAGCTCTGAATCAGCTTAAATGTCAAGCCAAACTAAGGGCTGCTTGAAATATTAAAAGAGCATCTGGGCACAAATACAGATGAGCTGTGCTTCACAAGGTAAATAAGATGAGTAAAGCCCTCCAAGGATATTTGGGCTGGAAGGCTAGAGATGACACTCTTTGAGCAAGATAGAAACAGTTCAGAAAAACAAATTGTGGAAGGCTTTGAGCTTGGTCAATTTCAGTATGGTAAATACAACTGAC
This sequence comes from Myrmecobius fasciatus, assembly GCA_023553655.1. NCBI lineage: Eukaryota > Metazoa > Chordata > Mammalia > Dasyuromorphia > Myrmecobiidae > Myrmecobius > Myrmecobius fasciatus. The sequence continues at coordinate 913 of JAJPUD010006810.1, forward strand.
TTGAGTATCTAACTTATTTGTTTTTTTTCTATTTTATTTTCCATTTTGCTTTGAAAATTCTCTTCCTTACAGTATTTTTATCTTATTTTTGTAATCCCCCCCAAAAATAAATCCTTAATCTGTATTATCCCACACCTACACAGCTACATGAATGAGTGAAGAAGACAAAACTTGAGGACAGAAATTATTTTCAGAATTCTGTTTTGGCAATACATTGGACTACCTAGCTGCTTTCTATCCTAAAAAGGAATTGCAAATTGACTTCAGAGGACAGAGCCAAAGGAATGGATGAAAGCTGCAATTCAACAATCAATCAACAAACATTTATTATATATCTCCCACATGCAAAGTACTGTGGGAGGCATTTGACAAATAGTTTTGACACAAAGAAAACCTTACTAACAATTGGAGCTATTCAAACATAGAATAGGTGATAGGAGATGTGAGTTCCCAGCACTAAAAGTCTTTAAACAGGATGACCACATGTTGGGATGTCATAGAAGGGGTACCTGATGCCCAAGTTTGCTTGGGATCAAATGACAGATTTATCTTCTTACACTCTTATGAATCTTCACAGTCAACAAATATTCAAGTAGCTCTAGAATTAGATTTCCCCTACACTAGGGACAGTGTAATCCTCTTTCCTGCCCACCCAAGTGCTTCATCATCTGATTGCTCTCAATAACATTTTTGACTCCAAAGTTAACACTGATCATTTCAACTCTTTAGCACCAATAGTCTGGAAGTTGTCCAGATCTCCTGGACATATTCTCTGACCCAAGAATGAGGTTGAAAGTGTGTATGGGTACAAACTAAGTGACAAAAATTCAAATACAGCTCAGCCTAGACCATAATAGTACCAGAAGGAATGCAAGGGGTAGATTTATTCCTTTTGCCTCTCAACTTTTGGTCAACCCAGTTCCCTTAATGATTTTTAGATTAAAATACTGAGATTCTTATGTTTCCTTAAAGTGCCTAATAAAGCAATTGGCTTGTAAACCAATCTCACATTCCTTTGAAGAAGCAGAGAAAGTAAAATGGCCACCCTCCCTGGTCTTGCTTAATGAAAAATTTGTAATGTCATTTACAAAGCTCTCAAATAGTCTTATGAATAAAAGAACACATTGGACCCCATTGGAAAGAATAAGCAGAAGCCAATTCAAATGCAATACCAACAGCTCCAGCAGATTTCTAATATCCTCTTGCCATAACCCTTTAGCATTCATGGTGACCTGACATAATGGTTTGGCCAAGGATCAACTTTATAGGTGACAGGACAGAAGATTGAGTGAGTAGGGTGAAAGCATGGGAAGGCTCGCACCCACCTGCCCACTCATTTCACCCAAGCATCAACCAGCCTACAAACTAGGGCAGGAATCTACTATCACAAATTATCATATTCTCCCACCCTCGGGTCATCACTGTGACATTTAACTAACAAAGACTGGGAGCTGAAGTCCTAGCACATGTTAAACAGGAGCAGAAATGTGCTGACTATGGGGAATGGATGATGTTAATGATCTCTTCCAAGTGACAGGTCATCCCACTCCCTCCAGTCACAATGTGAACCTGTAAAAGAGAGCAATTTGTCCAGATATTGCCACTGATCATACAGATGCCTATGGACAGCCATGGATAGAAAGAAGCCCATTTTGCTGTGACTATACTTGAAGAGCATCAAATTCATCATGTGAAACCTTTACCCATAGAATGGTCTCTAGGAATTAAACTTCAGAGCCGAACCGAAAGATATATATATATATATATATATATATATATATATATATGTATATATGTATTATATATGTATATTTAAAGTGTCATTTACAAAGCTCTCAAATAGTCTTATGAATAAAAGGACATGGTGGATCCCATTGGAAAGAATGAGCAGAAGTCAATTCATATGCATTATCAACAGCTCCCACAGATATATATATATGCATATATATGTTATTATCCCCATTTTACAGATGAGGAAATTGAAGATGAAAGAGGTTGTGTCTTGTTTAATTCCAGTTCTAAATATATATATATATATATATATATATACACACATATATGTATATATATATTATTTTTCCTTTTTCTCCTTCTTGCTATCTTTAGGTGGCAGAGAAAAGCATAAAATTAGGTGGATAGAGACACTGCTCAGATGTTTCCCAGTAATATGATTAATCAGAATACACCATCGGCCTTCTTTGGCTTTCTTCATACCAGTGAAAATACCACTTTCTTTAAGAAACCTTCTACAATCTCCCTTAATACTAATGTCTTCCCTCTGTTTGATAATATCCAATTTATCCTGCATATAGTTTGTTTGTATATATGTTGTTTCCCGCTTTAGACTGAGCTCCCAGAGAATGGGAGCTGTCCTTTATATTTCCTCTGACACTTATTAGGTGCTTAATAACTGCTTATTGACTGATTTATTGTCTTGACCAATGGCTTTCTCCAAGTTTATAATACCTTTGCTCACTTATACTGTTGGCAATTAAGACAGCCTAGCTTCTTAGAACTCTCTCAGCCTAGTGTCTGTGTCTGTGTATGAACAAATATATATTTTATAGAGAACTGGGAGGGACCTCGAAGATCATTTAGTGCAACTTACCTCATTTTACAGGTGAGGAAATAGAGGTCTAGAGAGAGGATGTGACACACAAAGTAAGTAACAGAGGCAGTATTTGACCCTGAATTCTCTAACCGCTCTTTCCATTAGACTTTGCTGGCTCATCAGTGACATAAAAGTACCAACTTCCCTGGGTCATGACTTTCAGTGTGGGCTCTCCATCATGATGCGTCAACCTGTACGTTAAAGTAAAAAGAAGGGAGAAAAAAAAAAAGCAAGTCCCGCAGGAGTGAAAATGAAAAGTAAAATGTTCAGACAGGAGAGACCAATTTCAAAAGGCTTTTCATCAGGAGCCAGAGAAGTTATGGACTACTTCTAGCCCCACTATGGTGGGATAGATCACTAGAGAATGACAGACCTGCCAAGTTCCTGGGGTGTGGAAGAGACACTGACTCTACTCAGTGGAATGGAGGAGTGGCCAAAACTATATATTTGTTGGAAGTTTTCACCTAGAAAATGGGCCATGTTCCCTCTGAAATATAAAACCCTTCCAGATGCGTCCTGTACATAAAACCCTGTTTAGAGGTAAGTGGGATAGTGAAAAGAATGCTGGATTTTGAGTCAGGAGACCCATATATTGCTTCTGCCAATTACTAATTGTGTGACTTTAGGTGGCCCCTTTTCCTTTGAAGACCTTAATTTCTTCATCTATAAAATGTGAAAGTATAAAACCAACCTAAGTTTTTAATATAATATTTATGACCTAGTTTCCTTTCATTCTTTGTCATCTCTAGCCTTTCCTGGTCCTTCAGCTGGTGTCTTCCCATTAGGATTGCTTCTACAATCCCCTTCCTAAAACTTGTATGGACATAGCTGTTTGCAACATGATATTTCCTCCAGTAAAACATGAGTTTACTCAGAGCAAAGATGATGTTTTGCCTTTTTCTTGTATCCCCATTGCCAGTAAATAGCCAGTAATGAGAATACAATACAGTATGTGGTCAGAAAATTCTTGATGATGTTGATTATGGTGATGGTGAGAAGGAAGAAGGTGAATATGGTCAAAGTTCCCTTCTCTATTCTCTATTCCCATTTGCTGATGTCATTTAGTATTCTACTTATGTACCATATTTAAAGGTTTAACATAGAATCACAGAACCTCAGAATTGGGTTGAACCCAGACCTGAAAAAGAATACCCTAAACATCATTGCCAAGTGGCCATGGTCTCTGCTAAAGTCCTCCAGTGAGGAAGGATATCAATCCAAAGTTGACCATTCCAGTTTGGAACAACCTGAATGATTAGAACATTCTTCCTTGTATTCAAACTCTATTTGCCTCTTTGGATTTCCTACTCATTGCTTCACATGTATCCTCTGGATTCAAGCGGAACTTGACTAAAGAATTGTTTTCAAACCAGTCAATAAGCATTTATTGAGTATTTCTAGTCAGTTTCTACTATAACTGTGATAGCCATTCCCAAGAAATACTGTATTAAGCAAAATCATGCAATAAAAAACATAGATCTTTTTTGGCAAGTGGGCTGAGCAATATAAAGTTCATAACTGATTCCATGACATAGTAGTAGAAAGACAGACAAAATAAAAATGGTAGTACAGTTTTATACATGTTAAATTGTTAAGAAATATATAAATACTATAATAAAATGGTCCTGTCTTTGGTCTTGAATTACTGCTTGGTATGCACCTTGGGGATTGCCTCTGTTTGATAATATCCAATTTTTCCTGCGTGAGTTTGTTTGTCCATAGTTGTATGTATGTTGTTTTTCCCTTTAGAATGAGTTCCCAGAGTGAGAGGAGTAGGGTGGGACTAGCACTGGTGTAAACTTCTTGGTCCACAACATCTACTGCACTAGAAAATATACAACAAATATATCACTTTGCCTTGGCAAAAAGCTGAAATTTGCTTGTTCAGTCTCTGATATTAATTAACTGTATGCTCTTGTGCAAATCATTTAACTACTTTTTTTAAAAACTGAGGCAAATGGGGTTAAATGACTTACCCAAGGGTCACACAGTTAGGAAGTACTAAGTGTCCAAGGCAGAATTTGAACTCAGGTCCTCCTGAGTTGGTGCTCTATCCACTGCACCACCTAGCTGGATTCCCCCATTTAACCACATTTTCTTTAGTTTCCTCATCTATAAAATGACATTAAAAGCACATACTTCCCAGGATTGTTGTGAGAATCAAAGGAGTTAATATTTGTAAAGTGGTTAGCATGATAAATTTGATAAGAACTATAGAAATGTCAGTTATTATAAATATCATTGTTATTATTATTATTATTTTAGAGGTGGGAATCAAAAAGTTGTGATTTGTGAATTATTACGAAATGATTCAACTTTCTACATTTTAATATTATATGTCCACACAGAAGTAAATTTGAAATTTGACTTATGATCAAAATATCTCCTAATATTTCAATTGTATTAATACATTTGCATTTTTGAAACATATTTTAAACAGTACTAACTCATTATGGGCCAGATACTATGCTAAGTACAGGAGTTACAAAGATAGAAATGTTCCTTCTCTTAATGAGCTTGCTTTCTGTCAGGGAAACTAAATGAAAATGACCCTGTTCTCTGGAAGCCAGGATTGATATGTTTTACTCTCTACAGGGTTCTTTAGTCTCAAAGGATTGGGAAATCTTTCTTTTTTTGGCTTGAGCCTCCATCAACTGTTTCCCACATTTTAGGGGTCCTGTGATAAGCACTCCAATTCTCTTTAACATCAGATTGACTTTTTAGCAAAGGGATATTTACTTTGAAGATATAGAAAGGAAAAATATTTCACCTTAACACTTAGTGACCTTACATGAGCTCCTATCACCTCAGTCTCTGGGGAGAAGAAAAGATTTGGTTCATAGTTTAGTTTAATTTTTGGCTCTATATTTTGATTCTACCAAGTTCAAATCCAAAGATAGCAATGCAAGCTTCTGTGGGGCTTTAGCTCCAGACCTCTGCTCTTTGGGGTATATAGCTGGCTACAGTCTGGATTTCTAGACTCCTGCATGACTACAACTCATACTCCACACCATGTACCTACAATGTAAAAGTGCTGATAAAAAGGCAAAACTCCAGGCCTAGTTCTGGAAGATCAAAGGTGGCACAGGAGGAATAGGTAATCCCCTTACTTCATGGTTAGAGTAAAACTTTTCTGACCCTCAAACAAGGGAAAATTGTGTATGTGGCTCAATCAAGCCATTTTAAAGATGCAGAAAATTTAGGTTATGAAAACAATGGAGGAAGGGGAAAGAATTGCTCCCAACTCTGGTAAGTCAACACAGACTGTCCATGCATTTATCAGTTCTCCATTGTCACAGAAGCAAGACACTCAGTTTCTTCCAGGAGAATAAAATTCGCATTAAATGTAAATGCTCTACTAGAAAAAAATTAATAACAAAGTTCATCTGAATAACAAAAAGTCAAGAATTTCATGGGAATTAATAAAAAATACAAATGAAAGTGACCTAGCTGTACCAGACCTAAAACCATATCATTAAAGCAATGGTCATCAAAACCATTTGGCACTGGCTAAGAAATAGAGCAGTTGATCAATGGAATAGATTAGGTTCACAGGACAAAATAGTCAATGACTATAGTAATCTAGTGTTTCACAAACTCAAAGACCCCAGCTTTGGGGATAAGAACTCAATTTTTTTTGTCAAAAACTGCTGAGAAAATCCATGTCATATATATAAAACAAATGATAAATATTTTCAAAAATGTGAAAAAAGTAATGAGGCCTTACCCTCTCCTCCTTCTATCTTTTTTCTCTGGGTAAAATATTCTCCCTTCCTGTAACCAAAGCTCAATGGGTCATTGTCCACACAGGATGAAGTTGTCCACAGGAAAAGAAGATAATTCTGAGGTGTCTGAAAGATAAGTTGATCTTTAGCAAAGACTCTGGAATATGATATGGTCTACTGTCCCTGGTCCCTGGAAAGGTCCTCAGAGACATTGCAAAGCTTCCTTGGCTGTTCTCTCCAAGCCATACCTCCTGAATTTGCGGCTTAACTTTTTGTTTTGCTTTGTTTCTTTTTTCTCCCAGGCCCACTAATAAAAACAAAGCAAAGACAAACAAAGGAAAGGGCAAACTCTTAGAAACAAAGGCTTGCAACTTTTAATGGCATTAATCTGTCACCAAGTGCCAGGGGGAAAATGGCTTGTCTCCATGTCCTGACTGTAATAACTACATATTGGACATCTCTAGACTTGATTTATTAATGATGAGATTTTACCAGCAAGACTCTATTGACAAATGACAGCAATATTAGAAACCTCAGATCAATACTCTTTAATCGAGTCAAATCTCAATAAATTAAATTAAAGTAAGATTCCACAATTGCCTCAAACTGAACAAAAAGAATTTGTGTAAAACTTCCCCCAGATGGTTATGTGATGATGACATATGATTCACTATGATGGGTATAGAGGAATGAGTGAATTAGTTTGTTTATTCATTTGTTGGTGATAGAAAACAAAGTAGAGAAAAGTTGAATCGAAATCAGCATGGATCTCTAGAGTTACCAAGAAAGAGATAAGGTCTGAGTTTTCACCATATCTGCTGATGCCTTCCATTCATGAGTAAGTTAATAAATCCTAAACTGAAGCCTTTCTTATCTTATCCTTATGTGGATGAAAGTGCATGGGTAGCTTGGCAAAGATATTTGCCATTTCCTTCTCTAGCTCACTTCACAGATAAGGAAACAAGGTAAAGTGACTTGCCAAGGGTCACACAGTTAATATGTGTCTAAGGTTAGATTTAAACTCAGTTCTTTCTAAGGCCTGATGCTCTATTCACTACACCACCCAGCTGCCTAGCTAGTCAGCAAGCACTTATTAAATACCTATTAAATACTAAATATCAGGTACTGCGCTAAGCACTGAGGATGCAAAGAAAGACAAAAGGCAATCCTTGATCTCAAGTAACACTGTGCTAAGCATCGGGGTATAACAAAAATTAGTCTGTATCCCAAAGGAACCCATAATCTAACAGATGAGACAAAAAGTGAACAAATATGTACCAACAAAAAGGAAAAGAATAGATGAAAAAAGTAGTATTATTAATATATTACATGTATTAAGATTTATCTCTGTAATGAAATCTAGGAATTGGAGGGTAGAATGATGGAAAATGTTTGAGTGAAAAACAATGGAGAAAGGACCAAATGTCTTGTCATTGGAGTATATTAAATACCATGTAGCAATATTCTATCCACAGACAGGATTCATATAAAACCTTCACTAGAAATAGTTATTATAACTCTAAAAATGGAATAGAGGGAGGAAAAACATAAAAGAAAATAAACTCTGAGCCCTTTCACAGTCCAGGACTAAAGAAGATTGCCAAAATCCCATACAGGTAATAGTAGGTGAAAAGTGACTCTTTTTTTTTTCAGAATAAAACCATCTTAAGTGCTCTAGCATGCACTAAACCCATGTCACATATATCATATAAATTAAGAATTCTTTAAAATATGTGAAAACAGTCATCAAGATCCTCTTACCCTCTCCTCCTTCTGTCTTCTTTTCTCCAGATAAAATATTCTCCCTTCCTGCAACCAAAGTAGCTCTATTCCACCACATGAGTTAGGGGCAACATGGGGAATATAATCCCAATAGGAGATAAGTATAAAACAATGTCTAAACAGTCAACACATAAATAATTATCCAGGAAACATGAGTCTAAACCAAATCAGGAAAGGTCATATAATTTCTAGAGAAGGTGGAGACCTAATTTTAACTACCCAACTAAGGTTTAAATAGGAAATGCCCCTGTGATTCTACAAGGATCTGTAAGGAAGTGGAGCTTCAACTAAGCAAAGCACCAGTCCAAATACTGAAACTCAGGACAAGATAAACAGAAGAAATCTGCTAATATGATGAAGAAATATCTTCAACTGAAAGATTACAAAGGGGTAAATTCAGAAAAGAATAAAAGTTTAAGAGAAAATTTATTTTGAGAAAAGAATGAGCAGATACAAGAAATTATGAGAGTACCTTTGGAAAAAATTAATTACTAGGGATGAAAGAATAGCGAGGTTTTTTAATAGGTTAGAAAGTGGTGGTAAATCTCATCCAAGATTTGAGCTCTCTGAAAATTAGAATAGGCCAAAGAGAAAACAATGGATTTACACAATCCAATCCAGTCTGATAAATATTTATTATCCTTTATGTGTAAGAAACTGTGTTCAATGCTAGGGATACATTAAAAAAAGACAGTCTCTTCCCTCATAGAGCCTAGAAATTAATAGGGGAAGACAACACATAAAAGATGGTAAGAAAAGAGATTAAGAAGGGGCATCATGAGGTACCCAGAAAGGGGACATCTTAGTCTATAGAAATGAAACTAGAAAGGGCAGCATATTGGAATGGAGTAAGCCCACAAGTTCCATTTCTAGTCTCCATAAAGTAAGGTATTGGGATGAATTTACTTAGCACTCCAGCCCTCTAATTAGAAGGTAAAGAGGACAAAAGGAGATAAGGTCAGTAAATATTTGAGTTGGTAGCAGAATGATGAAAATTTTTAAAAAAAGAAAATAAGATTTATGTTATCAAAAACAGTTAACCTGGAAAACATGTGAAGGTGAGAGAATTTAAGAATCATCAGCCTACATAAAAAACATGACTCCCTCTTCTCCTTTCCCCCTCCATCATATTTTAAAACTCATAAATGAAGAAGGCAAAGTGAAAAATAGGAAGAATCTACCAGTTATTTCCTGAAAGAATCTCCCAAAGAAGATTCTTAGGAATATCTTAGTCAAAGCCCAGAGCCTCCAAGTTGAAAAATACTACAATCAACACTTTGTGGGAAAAAAAAAGAAGAAGAAGAATGAAGAGGAGGAGGAAGAGGAGGAAGAAGAAAGAGAAAGAAAGAAAGAAAGAAAGAAAGAAAGAAAGAAAGAAAGAAAGGAAGGAAGGAAGGAAGGAAGGACGGAAGGAAGGAAGGAAGGAAGGAGGGGAGAGAGGGAGGAAGGAAAAAAAGGAGAAAGGGAGGGAGGGAGGAAGGGAAGGAGGGAAGAAGGAAGGAAAGGAGGGAGGGAGGAAGGAAAGGAGGGAGAGGGGAGGAAGGGAAGGAGTGAGTGAGGGAGGGAGTGAAGGAGGGAGGAAGGAAGGGAAGAAGGAAGGAAGGAAGGAAGGAAGGAAGGAAGGAAAGAAGGAAGGAAGGAAGGAAGGAAGGAAGGAAGGAAGGAAGGAAGGAAGGAAGGAAGGAAGGAAGGAAGGAAGGAAAAAAGAACTTCAAGTCATATGGGAGTCAAGGAGTCATAATCAAGATTATACAAAACTTGTCAGCTGCAACCTTAAGGGAAAGGACAGCTGGCAATACTATGTTTCCAAAAAGTAAAACATAAATACTTCCAACAAGAACATTTTGCAAAATTAGGTCTGGTTCTATGAGAGAAGAAATGTATGGGAAGTTTAGAAAACAGGTCACAAGACTAGCAAAAAAGCATCATATTGAAATGAGGGGAAACATCAATTATTCATAAATCTACTAAAACTCTCTGCCAAAATCAGAACAAGTAATTCTTGAACCCTTCAAAACCTTAGAGGAATCAGTAAGAGGAATTCACGAACCACAATGAATTATTAGAGTGGGCAACAATGAGATACTTAGGGGCAAGTGATCATTCCCTCTTACAATTCATGATTTGTTGTTGTTCACTTGTTTTCAGTGACCACATTTGGGATTTTCTAGGCAAAGATACTAGAGCAGTTTGGCATTTTCTTCTCTAATACATTTTACAGATGAGGAAATTGAAGCAAAAAAGGTTAAGTGAGTTCCCTGGAGCCAGGTTTGAACTCAGAAGGAAGAGTTTTCCTAACTCCAGACATGCACTCCAATCTGCACAACCTGGCTATCCCACAGTTTACTGTTGCAAAGAGGAAATCCAAATGTAATTTTATTTGAATGGTAGTGTTAGGGAGAGCCTGTTCAGAGGTTTTCTAGGAAAAATACATAGGATCCTATGTGTTAAAATGGAGGAGAAATGATTCTCTCTCCAGGATGAAGTTTTGAAGACAAAAAAAAATAATTTCATAGATTGAAAAAAGAGAGTTGCTTGAAGAGATTAATGTGACTTTATGGTGAATCTATCAACAAAGATTTTTTTTTATTTAAAGCTTTTTATTTGTATGACATTTATATGGGTAGTTTCCCAACATTGATCTTTACAGAGCTTTCCATTACAAATTTTACCCCCAGTCCCCTCCCCTCCCCTAGATGGCAGGAAGTCCACTACATGTTAATAATGTTGAAATGCTTGAGAAGTTATGCAAGAAAAATCCTATCTACAAGAAAAAATAAAAGAATCAGAGAAAGGCAACACAATGCAAGCAAATGTCAATAGAGATCATGAAAATGTTACGTTGTGGTCCATATTTCATATCCCTCTCTCTGGGTGTATATGGTTTTCTTCATTGAACAATTGGAACTGGTTTGAGACAATTCTTTGTTGCAGAGAGCCATGTCCATCAGAATTGATCATCATGTAATACTGTTGTTGCCGTGTATGATGATCTCCTGGTTCTGCTCATTTCACTCAGCATCAGTTCATGCAAGTCCCTCCAGGCCTCTCTGAAATCATCCTGCTGGTCGTTTCTTACAGAGCAATAATATTCCATAACATTCATATACCATAATTTATTCAGCCACTCTCCAATTGATGGGCATCCCTTCAGTTTCCAGTTTCT
>JAJPUD010006810.1:12596-23416 GCA_023553655.1 Myrmecobius fasciatus
GATGCTTCCCTCCTAATCTTGTCTGCATTTGTTTTGTTTGTACAGAAACTTTTTAACTTAATATAATCAAAATTATCCATCTGGTGTTCAATTAGGAGTTCCAGGTCTTCTTTGGACATAAATTTATTCCATCTCCACAGGTCTGAGAGATAAACTATATTACGTTCCTCTAACTTGCTTACAAAGTCCCTCTTTATATCTAGATCATGAACCCATTTAGATCTTATCTTGTTATGTGGTGTTAGGTATGGGTCTATCAACAAAGATTTTAAGACATATGCAGAATTTTGCCTTCTTATGCCTTAATTTCTGGGTCTGTGAAATGAAGGGAAAGCCTTGGAGGTCCTTTCCATCTCGGGTTTTACCATCCTTTGATCCAACAATAAAGTGGAAAAAAGGACAGGGAAGAGAGATAGAATGAAAAAAGGAGGACACAATTCCAAAAGGGGTAGGGCTGGAGAATACCCTTCCAGACATTCAAGTTCATAATATTGGAGTCAAATATGATTCTATTTAATCTATTATATTATGTTCTATTCCATTCTATTCTAAGATTTTTTTCTATCCTTTACCCTCTCATTCATTTCTGATCAAATGTGAAGTCTGAGTGTTTGACCTCCATAGTTTCTCTCTCATCTGTTCCTTCTCTCCACTTCCATACCTGCCACTTTAATTCAGTTCCATACCACCTCTTCCTGGATTACTGCAATAAACTCCTAACTGGTCTTTCTGCCACCAGTCTCTCTCCTTTCTAAAATTTATTTTCTGCACAGCTCCCAAATTGCCATAATAAGATAGTGACAATAAGTCATGTCTTACTCAAAAAGCTCTAGTATTCCCTTAGCTTCTAAGATAAAATGAAAACTCTTCTGTTTTCCATTTAAAGTCCTTCACAATTTGGATCCAGCCAACCTTTCTGTATTACTATAAATCTCTTTCCCCATCACCTTAATACAAGTTTGTTGATTCATTAGTTGATTTTAAGTTTCAGTCACACTTAAATATGTGCTATTTCTTTTATAAGACATCCCATTTCCCACTTCTATGACTTTGCCCAATCTATTTCCCAAGTCTAGAATACACACTTTCATCACTTTTGCCTCACAGAACCCCATTTTCCTTAAAAATCTTAACTCAGTGTTGTTTCCCACATGAGTCATATGCTGATCCTTCCAGTTTCTTGTTCTCCCCCACTAGTAATTACTCTTTATTTAATATAATCACTTATATCAAATGATGTATATATGTGTATAACACACACATGTATATACATATGCATATATTATATAAATACTATGTATATATAGCATATATAATATACTATATATATTATAAAATGTTACAAACATATAGTACATATAATATATTTATATAATATAGTATACATATTATGTATAATATGTATACATTGTTTGTGTATGTGTTTGTATAAACTTATCAGTGTTCATGTTCTTCTCTTCAATAAAATGTAAGTTCCTTGAGGACAGAAACTGTTTCCTATTTTTACTCCATATCCACCTCTGTTAGCATAAGCCTGACACATATGAAGCATTTATTGTTTATTGAATAATCTGATACTGGCAAGGAAAGCTAAAAGCAACATTTTTAAAGAGAGAAAGCAAAGGATCAAATAAGCACAGAAGTGCTGTTGAGCATATTTGGGATGTTAGAAAGAAGAGCTTCTCATTTCTTATTCAGCTTTTGTTTCCTCTGCCTAGAAGAGTCACATTGCACAGGAAAGGACAGAATAAATATGGTGATAAAGAAATGTGGCCACTGATCCAGGTGTATCACAGTTTTACTATTGAAAGAACTAGGAGATTTTAAGTCTGAAACCATCAGCGGTCATTGAAAGGTAGTGGCAAATAAAAAGTTAATTTAGAATGAAAAAAGATGAAAGTTGCCTGATTGCTCTTTATTTTTAGTAATGATTTTGGTAAATAGTATGTCATTTTTTTCCCAATTACACATAAAGATAGTTTTTAACATTCATTTTATAAGATTTTGAGTTTCAATTTTTTTTCTCCCTCCTTCTTACCTGCCTACTCCATTCCACAAGATGGCAAGCAACCTGGTATAGATTATATATATTCAATCATGTGAACATATTTCCACAATAATCATGTGAAAAAAGAAATAGAACCTTTTATTCTATTTTATTCTCTTTTATTCTTTGAAGATACAAAAAAATGAAAATAGTATGCTTTGATATGCATTCAGATGCCATACTTTTATCTAGTTATACTCAGGATATTCCATTGTGAGTTTTTTTTGGAGCTTTTGGAATTGTCTTGGATGACAAGAGTAAGTTAATAATAGTTGAACAATATTGCTATTACTACATAGATTGTTCTTCTGGTTCTATTCAATTCATTCAGCATCAATTCATGTAAGTCTTTCCAGGTTTTTCTGAAATCCACCTGCTCATCACTTCTTATAGCGCATTAGTATTTCATTAAATTTGCATATCACAACTTATTCAACCATTCCCCAACTGATGAACATTCAGTTTGAAATTTTTTTGCCACCACAAAAAGAGATGCTGTAAATATTATTTATATATGTAGGTCCTTTTCCCTTTTTTATGATCTCTTAAGGATACAGACATAGTAGTGATGTTGCTGAATCGAAGGCTATACATAATTTGGATTGCTCATTGAGAATAGTTCCAAATTGCTCTCCAAAATGTTTGTATCAGGGGCAACTAGGTGGCACAGTGATAGAGTGCCAGCCCTGAAGTGGGGAGAATCTGAGTTCAAATCTGATCTCACACACTTAGCATTTCCTAGTTGTGTGACCATAGGCAAGTCACTTAACCCCAATTGCCTAAGCAAAAAAAAAAAAAAGTTTGGATCACTTCACAACGTTCCTAATAATTCATTAGTGACCCAATTTTCTTACATTTCTCCAACATTTATCATTTTCCTTCTCTGTCATATTAGCCAATCTGATAGATTTGAGTTGGTACCTCAGAGATGTTAGAGAACTTAAATTTCTTCATCTGAAAACTTCCTGTTCATATATTTTGACCATTTTTCAATTTGCAAATGACATATTCTTATAAATTTGATTCAGTTTTCTACATATTTGAAAAACTGAGGTCTTTATAAGAAATTTTTGGTTTCCTTTTAATCCTAGTTGCATTAGTTTATTTTTGCATTTTTTTACTTAATGTAACTGAAATTATCCATTTTGCATTTTGCAATGTTCTGTATTTCTAGTTTGGTTTTAAGTTCTTCCCTTCTTCATAGTTTTTACAGGCAAACTATTCCTTGCTCTCCTAATTTGCTTATGGTAACACTCTTTGTGTCTAAATCGTTTATCCACTTTGACTTTCTCTGCATAAACACTGGGAGATATTGGTGTATGACCACTATTTCCCATTCTATTTTCCAGTTTTTCTTGCAGTTTATGTCAAATAGAAAATTCTTATCCTAGAAGCTGAAATCTCTGGGTTTATCAAACAGTAACTTACTGTAATCATTTACTACTATTTCTTATGAAAATAATCTATTCCACTGATCCACCACCCTATTTCTTAGCTAGTATCCAATTTTTTCTGTGATTACTGCCTGATAATATAGTTTTATATCTGGTACAACCAGGCCATCTTCTTTTGCATTTTTTCATTACTTCATTTGATATTCTTGACCTTTTTTCACATGAATTTTGTTATCTTTCTAGTCCTATAAAATAATTTTAGCAGTCTGACTTACATGGCATTGAATAAGTAAATTATTTTTTAAATTTTTATTGAATATTTTCCCCTAGTGATATTCAAAATAATTTTTATATTTGTCTTTAGAATTTTTGAGTTCTAGGTTCTCTCCCTTATACCCATCCACAATTAAAAAACTACTAATGATGTTATGCAAAACATTTCCATAAAAGTCAAGTCGTGGAAAAAACAGAGATATCTCACCCTAATCAAAATAAAAAAGCCTCAAGAAAAATTAAGTTTGAGAGAGAGAGAGAGACAGAGAAACAGAGAGAATGTTTCAATCCATATTCAGATACAATCAGTGCTTTCTCTGGGTATGGAAAGGATTTCTAATCCTAAATCCTTCAGAGTAGTTGTGGATGATTGTACTACTGAGAACAGCAAAATCATTCACAGTTGGTCATTCCAGAACATTGTTATTACTTTTTATATAGTACATTTTACTTTACCTTTCTCATGGAGGACTTTCTAGATTTTTTCCCTGAGACCATCCTGCTCTTCATTTTCCATAGAAAAATAATATTCCCTCATAATCACACATTACAGTTTATTGAGTCATTCCCCAATTGATGGGCATCTCCTCAATTTCAATTTTTTTGCCCTGAGTAGAGAACTGCTAGGGATATTTTTTGTATACACAGGTCATTTTCCTGTTGTTTGTTTCTTTCTTTGGAATCTATTTTGGTAGTTCTGTATTTGAAAATCAAATTTTCCATTCAGGTCTGGTCTTTTCATCACAAATGTTTAAAAATTCTCTATTTCATTGTATGACCACTATTTCCTCTGAATGATTATATTCAGTTTTGCTGGATAGGTGATTCTTGTAATCCTAGCTCCATTGCTTTCCAGAGTATCATATTCCAACTCCTGTTATTCTGTAATGTAGAAGCTGCTAAATCTTTTGTTATCCTGACTGTGGCTCCACTATGCTTAAGTTGTTTCTTGCTAGATACTTGCAATATTTTCTCCTTGACCTAGGAGTTCTGGAATTTGGCTATAAAATTCCTGGGAGTTTTCATTTTGAGATTTCTTTCAAAAAGTGATTCTTTCAATTTCTATTTTACCCCCTGGTTCTAGAATATCATGACATTTTTCCTTGATAATTTCTTGAAAGATGACTTCCAGGCTCTTCTTTTGATCATGACTTTCAGTTAGATCAATAATTTTTAAATTATTTCTTCTGGAACTATTATCCAGGCAAATTTCAATGAAATAGTTCATGTTTTTTCTATTTTTTTCATTTTTTTTGGTTTTGCTCTATTGTATCTTGATTTCTCATAAAGTCATTATCTTCCACTTGCTCAATTCTATTTTTAAAGAATTATTTTCCTCAGTGAGTTTTTGTTCCTCCTTTACTGATTGGCCTATGTTGCTTTTTAAGGCATTTTCTCCTCATTAGTTTTTTGCAATTCCTCAATTCTTTTCCTAATATTCCCTCCATTTCTCTCACTTTGATTATCAAAATCCCTTTTGATCTCTCCCATGGCCAATTCTTAGTTTCCTTGGATGCTTTGGATATAGGACCTTTGAATTTGTTATCATTTTCTGAATGTGTGTTTTGTTCTTCCTTGTCACCATAATAACTTTCATAGCCAGAATTTTTTTTGTCTGCTTATTTTCCTATCCTATTACTCAACTTTTAACTCTTTATTAAAGTAGGGCTCTGTTTCAAGGGTTGAGGGTGAAATTCTATAAGCTTCAGGAGTTTCATGCAGCTTTTTTCAGAGATCCTTCTAGGGACCTGTACTATGAGCCAGTTCTGCAACCCAGATATGAGTATGGGCAAAGCAATGGAGTCTTGCTACAGTGCCAGAAGAGAAGACCCTGAAATCTGACCGGGTATCCACTCCTGTCCTTTAACTGTGGGCTGAGATTTTGAAAGTCACTGATGTCACTGTCACTGCTGCCACTGCTGTTAATTCAGTGGCTCCCAGAGCCAGTTTCTGGGCTGGAACTCCTCTCCTACCTAGTATACCAAACCTTTCCTACTGAATCGTTGTTGGCCTCTGAGAACTGAGGGGTATGGAGATTGCTGTCACTGCCACAAATTTAGAAGTGCCCTAGCTCAGGCTGTACTTTCATGATTGCACTCCAGACCCACTCTAATGAAACAGACCCCTCCTCCCTATCTTCCAAGCTGTCTTTTGTTTTGCTCCATCTTTTTTTTGGTAGTTTCTGGCATTGTAAAATTTATTTAGCATCATTATTTAGAGGTATTTGCAGGAGTCTGGGGGAAAACTTAGGTGAGTGTCTACTAAGCCTTACCACCATAAAGCAGTGGACAAAATCAAACCATCAAACCCAGAGACCCCAGCACAGATAATTAATGACCAACCCCCTATTCCAAAGATCTCAACTTTAGAGCAAAAAAATCAAAAAGCAGAAGCAAGATGGTGGAATGAAGGTAAATAGAAGCAAATGCAAACAGAAGTCACTGGCTATACCTTCAATGTCTTCTCAGAACCAACAGCAGCCTCCCATGAGCCCACCTCTAGCCTCCACCCTGGTCACTCTGGATCAAGGCAGCAGGTAAATAAATGGAATAAGCATTTATTAAGAACCTTCTATGCACCATGTACTGTGTTTTATAAATATTACTTCATTTGATCCCTATAATAACCCTACAAAGGAGTTCCAATTACTATATATATTATATTATACATTATTTATATTATTATATCATACAATACAGATTATTTCATGTTATATTACATTACATTATATTTATTATATTTTATTACATTATACTGATATATTATTATACCCATTGATAGTAAAGGAAATATAGGCAGAAACAGGTTAATTGACTTGCTTGGGGACACTCAGCTAGTATATGTCAGAAACTGCATTAAACTGAGATTTTCCTCTAAATTCAGTGTTATATTCGCTGAACCACTTCGCAGCAGAGGTCAGAGACCAAATGTTGGGGGTCCCTTCTCTGACCTCCTATCCCCTACCCCAATGGTTTTTGGAAGCTGCTGTCTCAGCCATGTGTGTGTGTAATTTGGTGACATGGTTGATTGGAATTTCATTCCCTTCAGTACTCAAGGTTTACAATCCTGACAGAATATTAGCACTAAAATTTATGAGACATAAACAGGCTAGTTAATGTAAATGTCATAAAATATGTGTTTCTAATGGGCTCTGGATACAAACAAATCTATCTATGAGCTGAGCTTCTTTCCCCCTCAGCTCTTCTCTCTCTGTACTTGCATATAGTTATCTCTTCAAATATTGATTAGTCTAGGGGGCAGCAAAAAAAAAAAGCTAGAGGCTCCAGATGCCATTTGGAGTGTTGGGATGAGTTATATGAAACATGTTTTAGGAAAGACATTGCCAAAAATAATAACATGGCATAATGGAAAGAGTATGGGAAGAAGAAATTAGAAGGATTCAATTTAACTCCTTCAATCATCTGCTGGTTGTGTGACCTTGGATATGTCACTTAAACTCTCTGAAATCCCTCATCTACAAAATGGTCATAATAATAGCATCCCCAAAACGTCAAATAAGTAGAAGCTGGCTTCCACCCATTGCAGGGGTGTTTTTGATGCAACTGTGCACAGAAAGGTGTGACTCCTGAATGATGGAAAGCATGGTGAGCATCAAACTGAAAGCCTGGATAAGTCTTACTGAGTTGGTTTGAGACACTCGCCAGAAGAGAAGTATGAAGAAAGGAGCTCTGGGGCAATTGAGAGAAAAAGAATTTGAATGACAGACTGAAGCCCATTTAGCTGCAGGCAAATGTGGAAGCCAGCTCCATACACGTGTTTTTTTTTTTTTTTTCCACCTTCAAGGACTGCAATTCCAAAGACTGCTTAGAGGAGAGGGAGAGCTCATTCCATATTTCTGTGTTTGGACTGAGTCTTTATCTTGCTCCCAACCAAAGAAGTAGTTAATTATTGCATTTTTTTCAGGGTATATTTTATTCTTTTCTGTAAAACTTATTTCTTTTTTGCCATTTTCCTTAGATAAGCAAATTGCTTGATTTTCACAATTTCTGATTTTTTTTGTTCAACTAGCATTTGATGGGGAAGGGCTAAGTCATGACTATAGGGAAAGACAATTTTCTCCTTTAAGTGTGATCAGGTGGAATATGAAGATAATGGAATATTTTTGTTCTATAAAAATGATGAACAAGATGAAAAGCCTGGAAAGATTTACATGAACTGATGTTGAGCGAAACAAGCAAAACCAGGAATGCATTGTACACAATAACAAGACTGTACAATGATCAACTATGAAAGAGTTGGTTCTTCTCAGTGATTCAGAGATCTAAAGCAATCTCAATAGACTTTGGACAGAAAATGCCATCTGCATCCAGAAAAAGGACTGAGACTGAATTTAAATCAACACATGCTATGTTCACTTCTTTTTTTTCTATTTTTTTATCTCTCTCATGATTTTTTTTTTCATTTTGTTCTGATTTTTCTCTCCCAACATGATTCATAAAGCAATATGTGTTTAAAAATAAGTAAATTAATTAATTAATTTAAAAAACTTCAAGTTTTTTTATTTTACACATGCCCATATATAGATAGATAGATAGATAGATAGATAGATAGATAGATAGATAGATAGATAGATGTCTTTTCTTCTCACAAAAAAAGAGTGATGAGGGAAGCAGCTTTTGTTTTGAATCTATCACAGCCCCAGACAGAGACAACTAAATGGCAAAGTGAATAGAGCACTGGGCATAGAATCATGAATATTCATCTTCCTGAGTACAGATCTAACCATACACATTTATTATGTGTATGAGTGAACATGGGCAAGTCATTTAACTCTGTTTTCTTCAGTTTCCTCATCTGTAAAATGAACTGGAGAAGGAAATGACAAACCCCTCTAGTATGTTTGCCAAGAAAACCCCAAAATGGGATAATGAAGAATCCAACATAACTGGAACAGCCAATCAACAATAGTCATAGACCAGATACATGTGATGTAATTCTAGCCTCATTTATTTTAGAACTAGGTGAGATCCGCAGACTTTGCCTATACCTTCTTTCAGTGGTCGTGAATGCACATCCATTCTCCTGCCACTTTACCCCTGGGCCATTTTTCTCTATATAGAAAATACATACAAATAACCTTCCTTATTGAATCATATGTTATATAAGAAAAATGTATGTAAAGTCTTCTGACAATCATAATGCTTTGTATGCCAGTTTAAAGCCATTTGGGAATTTCTTAAACTATGGAGTTTAAGTTAGAGAAGAAAAGATTTTTTTTTGTAAGGGAGGGATGATAATTATTTTCAAATATTCAAAGGCTGTTACCAAGCTGCCCAGTTTTGTTGTATTCTAGAGCATATAGAGGATTGTAATGAGTAACAAGCCTGGAGCCAGATTGTAAAGAGATTTAATTGCCCAAAATTGGAGTTTGCATCTAATCCTAGACACAATAGGGAGCCACTGGAGTTTATTGAGTCAGGGAATAAAATGGTGAGATGGGTTTTAGGAATTATATTTGTTCATCCCTAAATCAGAGCAATGGGCAGAAGCTACAAAAAGTCATATTTAGACAGGGCATGAGGAAATTGTTTCTAACAATTAGTACTCTCCCAAAAAGACAATGGTATGTCTTGGGAGGCAGTGGATTTATTTTCATTAGTAGTCTTCCAGGGGAAAATTGGATATCCACTAGTCTGGTGTGTTTTAGAAAAAAAGGATAGAAATTGAGGCTCTCTTTAATTCTGATATTCTATAATTCTCTGTTTTGGAAAATGAATCTGTCCCCAAACCAGAAATATTTCCCAGCCTCCATCCTTGTCTTGAAGTTCACAAATTTGAGGGATGCCTTCTAGTGGCAAATGACAGTCACTTTGTTTCCATGACAGAGGTTGACACCTTAGGGAGACTGTGGGAAGAGGTGTGAGGGTGGTATCTACTTCTTTCTCATTCCTGACATGAGGCAGAAATTTGCTCTCAGGCAGCCCACAGCCAAACCCAGAGAAATCTTTCTGGGAAATGACCCTATAGTCTCCAGTCAGCTGGAATAGACATATGGCTCTGGTGATAACAAACAGAGCTTCAAAGTGAGGGTGATAGGGGTAACCCATGGTAGCAGAAGAGGGCTCTCTAGACACTTTCTAGGGAGCTTTTGAGGCAAGAGGAACGTGAAGAAAATGTGCTCTTCAAATCATTATAGAGCATTGAATTTGTATGAGCTCAGTTTTGCAAGGATTCAGAGGATCATAGAATATAAAAGCTGGAAGAAATCTTAGAAAATAAATAACCAAATCCCCCCATTTTGCGGATGAGGAAGCTGAGTTTCAAGAGGACTTCATTTTCTCATTCATTCTCTCTACCTGGCATGCCTCTGCTGAAGATGTTGAATGACTGAATGATGGATAGATGGATGGATGGATGAAAGGATGGATGCATGACAGATAAGTGAAATGATGGATCAATGGATTCAAAGTATGGATGGATGAAAGGATGGAGAAATAGATGAAAGGATAGTTGATTGGGGAATGGTGGATAGATGAAAGGATGAATGATGGGTGGAAGAATGGAAAGATGAATGGATGGAAGGATGGGTCGATGGGTGGATGATGGATTGATAAAAGGGTGGATAGATGAATGGATGGATGGATGAAAGGATGAATGAATGGAAGAATGAATATATGGGTAGCTTTGAAAGCAAGAAAACCCTGGTTCAAGTGCTTGCCTCTGATACATACTGATTGTGTTATTCTAGGCAACTCACTTAACTTCTCCGTGCTCTAGGTAATACCCTAAAATAGTTTGGTGGAAAACTGGGTAGAGGATGGTACTTGCAGTTTGGAAGACTTGAATTCAAATCCTGATTCAAATAGACGTGTGACTGTGGGCATCATTTAACCTCTCAAACTCACTTTCCTTAACCATAAAATGGAAACAATTATAGCAACTACCTTACAGCATTATTGTAAAAATAAAATGATATTTCTATTTCCGGTCACATGAAAAGGTGCTCCAAGTCACTATTGATCAGAGAAATGCAAATTAAGACAACTCTGAGATACCACTACACACCTGTCAGATTGGCTAAAATGACAGGAAATGATAATGATAGCTGTTGGAGGGGATGTGGGAAAACTGGGACACTGATACAT
>JAJPUD010006810.1:28416-40825 GCA_023553655.1 Myrmecobius fasciatus
AAAAAAAGTTTTTTTTGCAAAGGTCAATGTTGAAAGGTCACTCATATGTTTTGCAAATAAAAAGCTTTATTAAAAAAATAAATAAAATGATATTTCATATGTAAATTGCTTCATGGACTTTAAAGCACTTCATAAATATAATGATAATTACCATAATTTGCAAAGAAGGTACTCAACCACCTGCATTGGAAGGACAAGTCTAATCACTAGTAGTTCTCTATAACAAACCCTGTCTTTTTCACTATCATTAATGCCTACTTCGATTTTACCTACTCATATCTAGCCACAACTCATATCTGACTTGCTCCATAAAACCATCCTTGCCCACCAAAAGTCAAAGTGAAATCTCCTTCCTGTCAGCTTCTGTAGCATTTATTGATCATGTACAATTCATTTGGCTCTTAGCCCAATGCCACTTGTTTTTGTTTCATAAACATATGTTTTATTGAAAAGTAATGGCAGTTCAGTACTGAGAATCTTTGACACGAAATCAAAAACTCTGGGTTAAGGTGCCTGCTCTCACACTTCCTTTTTGTGTGACTTCTCCTAGACCCTATTTGTTTATTTCTCAAATGAAAATCATGAATGAGGGAAGGAAAGAAGCATTTCTTAAGTGCCCAATACTGCCAGGCACTGTGCTAAGTGCATTTGATCCTCATAGAGATAGAGGGTATTTTTACTCCCTTTTTATACTTGAGGAAACTGAGGTAAACAGAAGTTAAATGAATTGCCTAGAGTCACACAGCTAGAAAGACTTTGTACCCATCATGTATTTCACTTTCCATCTGCATCTTTGCTTGGTCTGAATTTCACAGGTAAAAATATCCCAGGATTGAGTACTCCTGATGCCTTCTTCCATTCCTCCTAGTACTTCAGACAGAACCAGACATAAAGTAGGTATTTAATAAATGATTACTGAATTGAATTGAATTAGCGCATTCTCCTTAATTTTATAGATTAAAAAAAACTCTGGTCCAAGAATAATGAGTTATTTTTCACATAATCTGTAATGATCAGAGGCAATATTCCAATCCCTCACTTCCCGAGACCTTAATATTCAGCACCCCAAAAAATAGATTCCCTTCTTCTAGTCAAAAACATTCAAAGGATTTATTCCTGCCTGTTTTCTCATCTCCCTTTCTCAATCTATTTTAATGCTATACTTGCTTTTCCCATATTTCCTTTTTTTTCCTGTTAATATCCACATTTTTCATTATTCAGAGTATAATCAATCTTCCGCCAACCGCACCACATCCCACACATCCTCGTCACTCAGCAAGTGTCATTTCACAGTCTCTGAGAGGCTGATGTCTTCATCCTTGGTTCTTTAAATAAATACAGACCTATTTACCCAACTAAATTATCAGGACCACTTCCCAGGAATGAAGTCGTGTCCTCCAAAAGGCTAGTTTATCTAAGCTCTTTGCTCTGACTGAAAGTGAACAGACAAATGTGTTTTCTTTATTTGGCATTTCATACATTATATTCTCAACCAGGACCTAAATGACCTGCCACTAAGTTAAAGTTATCAAGTCCTCTTAGGGGAAGGGTGATCACTGGGACTAAGTACAGAGCACAGAGGACTTGGCTAGGATGTCCTAAGTCTCTGTAGGACCGAAAAGGGCTCAGGAAGTGAAACATCTGCCTGTGATAAAAAGAAATATACTATTTTTTTCTTTAAAAAAGAAATACACTATAGTGTTAGCCTTGGAGCTCGGGAAGACCCAGCTTCAAATCCTGCCCTTTATTTGTTGTGTGACTTCATAGTGTTAAAACTTCTCTGCATCTCAATTTTTTCATCCTTAAAGTGAGTTTTATAATTAATTCTTTTAGCCCTACCTCTCAGAATTGATGTGATGCTGAAAGGAAATAATGGACCCAAAGCCCTCTGCAAACCTAAATGTGTTTATAGACATTAGCTACTATAATCATAGAGAAGCAGCATGGTATATTGACTGGGAACAGGCCTTGGACTCAAAAAGAACTTTCTCTGACCTGTCCTGACTGGATGACCCTAAGGCAAGTCTCAGTGTCAAACAATAGACATCAGCAAGTGGGTACTGATGTGCACTGTCAGTGAAGTAACAAGCACTTATTAAGTACCTACTATATGCCAGGCATTGTGCTAGGAAAAAAAAGAAAATCCAGCTCTTGCTCCAAGGAGCAACACATAGAGAACAATGTATATCATATACATATATATATATATATATATAAATACATAATATGTACATGCATGCATATATAATACCTAATATGATAATATATGTTATATTTATAATAATATTTAAAATATGATGACATTAATTATATTTGATGTTGGTATGCATAATATATTATATATAATAATATTATGTGTTATGTGTTTATGTATACATATATACACATATTATAATATATTATGTGTATATATGTATACACATGTGTATGTATGTATGCACACGTGTATGTAATGTATATGTGCACAGTGAAATATGTGTGGGCACATATGCTACATTTGTATTGTGTGTATGCACAGTACAGGCATGGTATTATTATATGATGTTATATGAACATATAATATGTGATATAATGTTATATATGTGTGATAAACTGGAATCAATAAAGAGAAATACCTAGAGTTAAAGAGCATGAAGAAAAGCTTCTTGCAGAAAGTGGGATTTTGCTTTGGATTTGAAAGAAACTAAGAAAACCTGGAAGGAAAAATGAGGAAAGAATAAATTGCAGGGATGGGGGACAGCCAATGAAAATGCTCAGAGCCAAGAAATGGACTACCTTCTGGAAAGAAAAGCAAAGGGGCCAGTTGAAACTTTGAATGCCAAATCAAGAATTTTATATTTGATCCTGGAGGTTTTAGGGGGCCATTGGATTTTCCTGAGGTACATATGGCAGGATGACAAGATCAACCTGCACTTTAGGAAGATTGATCTGATTGCTGTTTAGAGAATGGATTGAAGTGGGATGAGACTTATGGCAGTAGACCAACCAGCAGTCTGCTGGGACAATTCCAGCTTAAGGAGATAAGGGTTTTGCACAAGGCTGGTGTAGTGTCAGAGAAAAGAAGGGGACATATTCAAGACAAATTCAAGTATAAAGGTAAAATTTGCAAAGAAATGATGGGGAACAGCCATTGGATCCTTAATTCAAATTATTTTTTTTAAAAGGAAGGGGAAGCAGATGTTGAAAATTTACCAATGCATATGTTTGTAAATAAAAAGCTTTAATAAAAATTAAAAAAAAAAGGAAAATAAAAGAAGGGGAAAGAAGGATGAGGGTTTTGTCTTCATTTATGCTATATATGTGACTGTTCTGGGTTAACTTACAAGAACAGCTTCTAACATTTCTCAGTTAAAGGAAATCTTTGGTTTGGATGGTGAGAACCTGAAAAAATGGCAGTGTCCTGGTTTCCTCAACATTTACCTAGAAAAACAGAAAGAGAGAGATCTTTAAGGAAAAGATATTGAGTTCAGTTTTGAAGTTTAAGATGTCATTTGGTTTGAAATATACAAGAGATAATTGTAGATGTGAGACTGGAAGTCAGGAGACAAGTTGGGGCTGAATAGGTAACTTTGAGAATTATTGGCATAAAGATGATAATTGAATACTTGGGAGTTGATGATATCATCAAATGAAATACTATCAAGAGAAGAGGACCCAGAAGAAAATCCTGGAAGACACACATCACTAAGGGACATGACCTCGACAAAGATTCCATAAAGGAGGCTATAATAGATTATTCAGGTAAAAAAAAAACAGGATCAATGAATATCATGAAAGAAGAGAAAAGGAAGAATTAAGGAGATGAGAATGATCAACAGTATAGAGGAGGGGCAGAAGGGCAAGAAGAATGGTGATTGAGAAAATAGTCTAATGGAAAATAAATAATCACTGGTGACTTTGAAGAGACCGGTTTTGATCTCATGATCAAGTGAAAAGCCAGACTATAGAGACTTGAGAAGACAGTGGGGAAAAAAAAGGAAATGGGGACACTGATTGTAGATGGTCTTCTCATGGAAAAGTTTCTACCAGGGCCTCTAGACCAAGGAAATCACAGATGTGATAAATAGTGCATAGATACATTTAACACATATACAGATAGAATATTTTAGATGCACATTATGTGACTAGAGATATAAAATATATTTACTAATACTATAACTCAATGATTCTTAACTTTTTTATGATTCATGTATTCCTTTAGCAGTTTAGTAAAGTCTATAGTCCCCTTCCCAGAAGAATGTTTTTAAATGCATTAAATAAAATTTATAGGATTATGAAATAAATAAAAAGGGTAGTGAAAATAATTTTTTTTTCCTCATCCAAGTTCATGGGCTCCTGAAATTGCAGATTAGTAGCCCCTGTCACAGATAGGAATGGAAACAGATAGCCAAATCTATCCTTCTCATTTCAGCTATATTAGAAATAGTAAAACAGGCATCATGGACAAAGCCATACGGTATCCTGGATGCAGACTATTTATTGGTGATATTTTGAAAATCATATAAGAGTAATGGGCCTTATAAATACAAAGGATAATAGACAAATTCAAAATTGGACCAAAAGGCTGCAAATCAGTATTAGTTTGAAGTCCTTAATACAACAAGAAAATATGATTGATTGTAGCCAGGTAGGGCTCTCTGTCTATTTTCTCTGTCTCTTTTTTCCCCACAAGCATACGTCATACATACAAACACACACAATCACACATTTTGCTTGTATTTATTCCTAAAAATCCTTTTTTAGCCAGATGTATCAGACTTCACATTAGCTGGAGCACAGACATTCACCCATTATGAATCACAGACATAGATTTTTAACTAGTTTTCAACAAGAGGACAAATAAAAGATAGCAGCAACAAGATTTATTGTTATTGTTCAGTTATTTTAGTCATGTGTGACTCTGTGAGGTTTTCTTGTCATTTTCAGTAGTTACCCATTTCTTTCTCCAGCTCATTTTGCAGATAAGGAAACTGAGGCACACAGGGTGAAGTGACTTGCCCAGGGTCACACAGCTAGGAAGTGTCTGAGGTTGGATTTTAACTCAAGTATTCCTGACTCAAGGATCTCATGCCCACTAAATTACTTTCAAAAGCCCTTGCAGCTCTAAATCTCTGCTCCTATAATCCTATGTAGAATAGTTTGGTTCTTTAATCCTCCCTATCAAGTACAGCTTTCCCTAGGCACATGGGTCCTAATCATTTGAGCAACTTCAAAGGCCTACAGATGAATCCTGACCCCTTTTAAGAAAAGGGGCAGAGTTTTGAAGATTATCTCATTCTGTGTCAAGAGAATCAAGTTCTAGCATTCAGAGGTGAAGTTCCAAATCTGGGAATATATCAGTCTTTTACAAATAGCAGCAGCTGATCATTCTTCTCCTTATGTCATGGAAAACCCATTGAATTTGTAGCCAAGCAGTCTGGTTTCAAACCCTGCCTCTGACATTTAGTCTCTGATTAATGTTGGGCAAGTTGTCTTCTCAGAATTGCAATTTCCTCAACTATAAAATGAGATCGTTGGAGCAAATTGCCTTAGATTCCCCTTCCAGCTCGAAATATATGATTCTGTGTTCTGTAAAACAAGAGGCTTGGACTAGAAGATTGCTCGGGTATTTTCCACCTCTAAATTCTACCATCTACCTCTTCAGCGTCCTGTTCTCCATCAGCTGGACTGCAAACATGGCTCAGGCAGCAGGCAGAGGGAGAGCTGGGCATAAATCCCACAGCTGTTGCCATGTCCCATTTTAAGAGGAGCAACCCACTGCAAGTGATTAGTTTGTCAAATATTTATGGCTTATTCCCCCTGTGCAGCAGCATCCCAAATGGAATAAGGACAGAAGGCTGCATGCTGTTGCCTTATCAACTCAATAATTCAATGAAATAAGCTCTCTTATCTTTGGGGATGTGTTAGCCAGCAATGTCCTCTTATCTTGCTTGGGTTTCTGATTGGGAACAGCCATTGGATATTTAATTCAAATTCTTTTAAAAAGAAGGGGGGAATTGGAGGAAGGCCATATGTTGCCTTCAGTTGCATGGCATATCTATCTATGGTGCATTTAACTTTCAAGAACAGCTCCCAATATTTGCCAGATTAAAAGCAGTCTTTACATAGCCTTGAGGCTATGTGATTAGAATTCAGAGGTGGAAATTTCACTTCTTGTTTATCTCAATTCTATTCTTCCCAAGGAAGTTGGGTTGACTCTCCTAGTCTAATGATGTAATGGGCAGAGGATCCAGTTGGTGTTGTGCCTTAAAGATGAATTTCAGGGCTTCTGCCAGCATCTCATTTTGGGGGAAAACAGATATTTATGCCAACTTTGCAATATCTTCAGTACTGGGATGCTATGGTCAGTTCAGTCTGTAATTTACAAAAGTCTTAGGTGAATGTATAGGAGATTTCAAACCTTGCTGTGGTATAACTGGATTTAAATGGTTTGATATTTTCCTTCCTATAATTATTGATGGTCTTATTGGGCCATTGGCTCTTCTTATCTTAGGGGAAGCTAGTCATAATTCATGTAACATGGCTGTTTCTCTCAAGATATTTCACATGGGACTTCCTGCCATCTAGGGGAGGGGAGGGGAGGGGACTAGGGGGGAAAAAGATATTTCACATGGTTCTATGTCCATATTATCTAGAACCAAGATCAAGAATCCTAAGTTTAGAGCTTGAAGGAATCAATATGTAGGGATTCTTGGAGTCTATATAAACTTAAAAAAATTTTGACAAGTATATTTGAATTTAATTATTTCTTTCACATTTCTCTGTAGATTTCTTTTTACATATCAAAAATATAATTGTATGTTACCATATTATTACCATAGAAGTTACCATATTGTCTAAGGGGTCTAAAATACAGAAAAAAGTGAAGAATCCGCAATCCAATCCAACATTGTTTTTTCACAGAAAATGAAACTAAGATGAAAAGAAATGAAGTGGTAGGTTCAAGGTGACATTGATATAGGTCATGGCAAAGCTAGGATTGGACTCCAGATCCTTTGACTATATAATCAGAGCTTTCCTTATTAAAACTGGTAATGTTGTAGAATATGGAGACTCAACGCTGAGAAAGGAGAGGCAGAGCACTGAAGCTCATGAGGAGAAAAAAAATGGCACAGATCATTTTCATGCGCCTGAATTGGGGGAAGCGAATCACATTCTAAATATCTGTCATCAAAATTGCCTGAGGAAAAATGGTTATTAAAAGTTTTCCATAAGCATTCCCTAGCTCTTTAATCATAAAGCTGTGTTTTCCCCTTCACTAAGATCTTAAGCACATTTACTGCCTTCACATAAAGGACTTTTACTTCTCATCCTATCGATTTCACTGTAATTAATTTTTAATATATTTTCCAAGGGTGTATGTATATGTACAGAGATATTTTATCATATATTAAGGGAGTAAGTAGTTTCCACTCTTATAGACTGTTACTAAATAAGCACTAATTAATTATTATATAAAATGTTATGATGTTAACCCAATTATCATTTGCAGTTTGTCTTGTACACTTTGGGGATGTTATAGGGCACTCACCAGAGCCAATAGGATTAAATTAACCAAGCTTAATCATGGGGATTTTTTTAAACTGATTCCTAATAGCCAGGAGATCACAGACAATGCAGTCCATTGGAAAGAATACTCAGTTTGGATTCTAAAAACTTGGGTTCAAATCTTACATTGCTTACTTAAAATCCATTGTTACTTGTTGACGTTGCTATTGCTGCTATTGTTGTTGAGTCATGTCCAAGTCTTTGTGACATTTGGGGTTTTCTTGGCAGAGATACTGGAGTGCTTGGCCATTTCCTTCTCCAGATCATTTTACAGATGAGAAAATGAAGGCAATTAGAGTCAAAGGATTTGCCCAGAGTTACACTACTATGTGTCTTAGAATTAGATGAATCTTCCTGACTTCAGGACAAGTGCTCTATCCACTATACCAGTTAGCTGCCTTTCCTTTTACATACAATTGCTTACTGAAAGCTTACTGACTGATTCAAATGGCTATAAATGGGATTTCGCCAGTACAGCATGGCCTCCAATCCTGGAAATAGTAAAACAGAGGACAGCAGCTCAGCAAGACACATTTGAAAGGTTTTGGAGCCCTGTGCTAGGCCAATGTGAAGTATTTTTATTATAATTGATCAAGGAATAATGTCAAGTGATCTTTTTTTTTTTTTTTGGTAATACTTGTCCAAAGACAATGTCCTTTAGAAAACTTTAGATAACCTTGACACATCCCAGATCTCCCTTACTATTCAAGAACATGGATATGGTACTTATTAACTTCTGTACTTTAAAGCATGCATAGTTTCTCTGGTTGTCCATCTAGGATACCTTCCTTCCACATGTTATAATCCTTTCCTGTCTTCCTGTAAATTTTCCAGAGAATATAGACTCAGGGTACCTGAGATTTTTTTCATCAGCATCTCCTTCTTTATCCATAATTTTCATCATTATTACTACTATTAATTTTAAATTGGACTTGAGATTTCATTAGCAATGGAAACTTCCTGGAAGAAAATTTCCTTTTACAATGTGGGTAGCCATCAAGAAATAGTCTCACTTGCTTTGGGCACTAAAAGCTTTCATGTTTTGCCCAGGATCACACAACCAGTGTATGTGAGAGACAAGTCTGCTTGACTTTAAAGCCAACTCTCCACCTACCTCTGCCCTACTGATTCCCTGGGTTCTTTAAATATTTTATAGACACCCCAGTGCAGCCCTAAGGTTTTCCGTATGTTATCTTTGGCTATACATCTTTAGCCATTTTTAATAAAGAAAGAAAACTAAAATCCCAGCCATTTTCTAACAAGAATGTTATCCCTGAGGTATAGATTTAAGAGGTGGAGAAAGAAAACAATTGTATTGTCCTACTTGTTCTTGTCATCAAAGATATATTATTGTGTTTGGGGGTGAGGGTCATTAACTCACCTTTCTGCCTTCATTAAAATAACAGTCTTTCAAACTGATACTTTGAGTATTCACTACAGTTTCCACATTTCTTATGCAGGCCCAGAGAGGAGGAGAGGGATGGGAGGAGGGAAGGAGGGAAAGAGACAGTGGGCAGGGAGGGTGCTGGCACAAAGAGCTTTTATGAGGAAATGTTCCATCTCAGAGGTTAATTTACTGGCCTTGATATATGAATTACACAATGTGCTTATTTATAATATTTACACTTATTGAGGAAGGAACATTCTGCCATGAGACCATTCATCTACTTCCTTTTGGAAGCACTTGCTCTTTTTAACTAATGGGGAGATTGGCCACTAAATAATTTACACTCCACTTTGCCTAAGGACCACATTTCCATGGAAGAAGGTACACCTGGGACTGTTGGTTGCATTCTGGCTTTGATAATGCTGCTTTGTACAGAGCTGTGACTTTGCAATTATTTAGAACTACCAGGTGGTGAGAAGAGAGCTGTGGAATTTCCCAGGGAGCCCTGCTCCATCAGCATCAGGTACCTGACCTTCTCACTAAATGGCCTGAGGATACACTAGCTGTCTGTCCTTGCTTGTCTCTAAAGATGACTTCAGGGGTACATATCTTGTGACAAGAGCACTGCACCAGAGGCTTGGGGAGATATTAAATTAATGGTCCTATAATCGTCGATTTTTTTTTATGTAGCTTATTGTCTAGTAGGGATTATGACATAAATACATGACTTATATAAAGCAATGCTTGATAAATCACAGCAGAGCTAGAAGGGATTTTAAAGGCCAGCTAATCCAACCACATCATTTTACAGGTAAAGAAACCGAGGCTGATGAGACTGCAAGCAAAATGTGATGTAAGGTTTGATGGATGGGAACCTCATATAAAAAAAAAGATTTCAGTGAAGAGATGGCTCTTCATTTGTATTTTAAATGATTGGTGGGAATCAACCTAGGCTGGATGGAGAGACAACATGTATAACCAGCATCTTTTTAATTTACCCATTCTTTTTATTCATACTTCAAATTGATATTCATAAAGCACAAGTCTAACAGGTCTTCTCGATCAAAAAGATTCAGTCATTTCCAAAGGCCTTTAGACTAACTCCCTTCTTTGAAGTCTAAGTCTTTGACAATCTAGCCCCATTTTATCATTTCAGGCTAGTTATATATTACTCTGTTTCACTCTAACCTAACTGGACTTTTGTAGAAATAGCCCATCTCTCACCCCAGTGCCTTTGCAAATGCTCTTTCTCCTACCTGAAATGTTTTCTCTTCATCCCTACTTCTTGAAACGATTGACTGACTTTCTTCAAGGCTCAGTAATTTCACCTCTATCAAGTGACCTTTTTTTTTTTATTCTTCCAGTTATTACATATCCCAACTCTTCCTCATTTTGAATTTGACCAGATAGGTAGCAATAGCCTTCTAATGGATATACCTGACTTAAGGTTCTCTTATCTCAGTTGCCAACTTGGTCTTTCTAAGTAGCAGGATTGCTAAGTCTTCCTCTCCTCTTTCCCCCCATTCACTAAGTTCCAGGGGTATCCCATTGCTTCTAGCATCAGATACAAACTCTTGTTTAGTGTTGAAAGCCTTTCTCTACCTTTTCCAGTTTTCTGCTACTTGACTCCCTGTATATGCTGCAGAATCCAGCTATTCCTCATTCACAATACTCCATCTCTTCCCTCCATGCCTTTTCACTCACCAGCTCCCATCCCTTGTTTTCCTTACCTCCTCTTAGAATCTCTGCCTTCCTTCAAGATATAGTCCCACTTCTGCAAAAGCTTTCTCATTCCCTCCCCCACACAAACACTAGTACCTTGTGCTCTCAAATGGAACTCCATATATTCTATTTAGTTATTTCTTTTAACATTAAAATTTAACATTTTAATATAAGCCCCTTGAGATCAGGGACTGTGTTTTTATCATTCTTTGAACCTCTCAGTACTTAGCATAATGCTCATCAAGCATTGTTGAGTGGTTATTTCAACTGGCCTCCTAGGATCATAGATTGAGAACTGGAGATGAGCTTAGAGAGCACCTCAGTCAACACTTTCATTTTAGAAATGAGAAAGTGTAGGATAGCTAGTTGGTGCAGTGTATAGAGCATCAGCCCTGAGTTCAAATTCAGTCTCAGATATATAACACTTCCTAGCTATGTGACCCTGGGCAAGTCACTTAACTCCAACTGCCTCAGGAAAAAAAATGAGGAAGTAGAAAGGAGGATATGAAGGGGAAGTGAAATATCGAAGATCACATACATATCAGGGACAGAATTTGAACACAGCTTCTCCGTTCATGAGCCATTGCACTTAACCATGTACCTTGCTTTCTCAAATCTCTTTGGTTTCCTATAGGCTACCTAGTCTTGAAATATGTTTCTACCTTTAAGAAATTACTCACATCTGAACTTCTGTTTTGATGTGTGTGCACATCTAGTCCCTGTCTATCATCCCTGCTTGATTTCTAATGTGTGCACCACCCTGATCTCAGGCATTATCATATTCCCTGAATTCTTGTTTCTCTGGCTTTTCACTTTACACTGACCTTAGCATTTATAGGTCTCAAAAGTTCTGACCATTGCTCTCTGCATTTCTAACTCTGGCTTTTCCTGATTTTAAGTCACAAATTAGGGAATTTCAGAGTCAGAAAACTCTCAAAAGCCACCATCCCACTTAAGCAATCTGTTGCCAAATCTTGTCATTTCTACTTTTGCACCATCACTCAAAGGTATTGTCTTCTCTGCAATCACACAGCCACTGACCTATTAAAAATCCTCATCATCTCCAACGTGGACTATTGCAATATCTTTCTACTCATACAAATTATCACCTGGTCTCTGATTGGGAATGCTAGATCTCTGAAAAGTCTCCCTCTCATTAATATTTACCTATGAGAGTTGATTGTCATCTGTTGGAATATCTCTAGTCCAAGGACATATAAGATTCAAGAAATGGACATTATCACTCTTTGCTCAATTAAAGGACCATGAATCTTTATTATTATCCATTTTCTGATGATGGTTAATAAAGTTGATTAAAATTTATCCAAAAAGTCTGCCTCAAAATTATTTTTACTTGCTACCTCTCTGGATCTGGAAGTCCTTATTTATAAAATAAAGAGAGTGTACTTGATTATTTCTGATGTTTAGATCCATGGTCCTAGGAATGATATAGCTGACTAAAGAAGAGTTCTTCAAGCTGGAATAAGGAGATCCTCACTTTCACCCACCACAGTTTGACTAGCCAGAAGGAAACATCTGAGAAGGCATGGTAGTCCAATGCCAGTCCCCAGATAAAACTCAAAGTGGATGAAGATGAAATAGAAAGCTAAGAAGCTGAAGATTCCAAATAGCTCCCTTAGGTTTTGCAGAAGGAAGGAGTGTGTGAGTGAGTGAGTGAGTGAGTGAGTGAGTGAGTGAGTGAGAGTGTGTGTGTGTGTGTGTGTGTGTGTGTGTGTGTGTGTGTGTGTGTGT